>MU669599.1:105997-130897 GCA_026770625.1 Nicotiana glauca
AAACCTTAGTTCTCTGTGGGATTCAACTCCGGACTTTTAGACCGGATTATATTTGTAACGACCGCTTATCCTTTTTAGGACTAGAGTTGGGCGTGATCACCCGGCGAGCTTGCGAGCCACGAGAAATTTTTACAACCTTCATACTCATTAGTTTACCTCGGCACCATAAAACCTTAAATTCCTTAGCAAAATGGAAAGAAAAATAAAATTTTAAAATTTTCTCCTTTATGAAGGAGCATTGTCGCATATAGGAGGATATTGACCAATATTGGAGGAGAAAACCTTATTTATTGGGTGTATATATAATTGCACATTTTCTAACTCTAAAAGAGTTGAGAAGAAGTCTTGCGTAATCGTCGTCGTCGCTCAACTTCGACTTCGATTTCGGTTTTAGATTTGGATTGGATTTGATTAAATGATTTGATTGATTAATTTTTTAGACCAAATTTATTTTTTGAATGTTAAAAATTATATTAATATGTTTAATCCAAATCAATCATTTTTATAACAGTAATTTAACTTTCCCTCCAATTTTAGTTTTTCGTTTTATTTTCATAAATAATTATTTTTGTTATAGTCGTTTTATGCTCGTTTGAACCAATCTGTTGGCTATAAATACCAAGCCATTCTCTCAATTCTTTCTTACAAAATTCTGAATTCTCATTCTTACTTCTGTATTGTTTTCTAATAAAAAGTAAACAAAAGTAAGTGTAGTTTGCTACTCCTCTTTGAATTCGCTGGCCATTAGGTTTTGAAGTACCAATACACCAGTGATGGTAGAGGAATAATCCTAAACCTCGGATACTAGGAGGGATTAAGTTCCTTAAGAAAATACTACGAATTCAATGAATTCGAATTAATTTCTGCTTCTTCTATATTTCTATTTTTTCCCTCGTTATTTCTATTTGCAGAATATATTTTGGAATACAAAATCACTAACAACTAGAATTTTGAACAATAGCAATTCAGCTACAATGCTAGTAAATTCTGGTGTGAGAAAATTCTAGTAAAATTTTTGCCACAAATACTGATAATTAGAATAATTCGCTAAAATTATAATATGACACCAAGCTATTTTTCTAAAACTTCTGTTAGGGGGTCAAAAATCAGAAGTGAAAAAAATACTGATACATAATGGAATTCGAATTAAACCGAATCACATTAGAAGTATTAAACAATAGATAACAAAAAGTAAATATACTTCAGTTGGGTTAGATATTTCCTTATGACGACTATTATGACTACATAAACATTAAATAACTCCCACCAAATCTCTCTCTCAGTTTCGTTCAGTAGCTCCTTTTTCTATACTGTCTTTCAGAAGATTCGAATTCCTTCTTTTGGACTCTCTTTGGTGCGATCATCTTCTCGGAGTCTAATATTACCTAGTGCTAAACTTTTCAATCTCGTTTTTGTCAAGCAATTGTTTAATCCAGAATTGTGGATATAGCAGTCGTTTTTTGGAGATTTTCGCTTCAAATCAGATTATTTAAACTGGCAAATTGAATTTGAGTTTGAGTTTGAGTTTTTCTTTTGGTTGAAAGATCTGATTTATTTCGGTGAAAATGGATACAGTCGCATAGTGTTCATCGAACTGGCGGAAGTGAGGATTCAACTCTAAGCTTCCGGATTATCTGACAACTTATTTAGGTATTTTATTGTTAATTTTAAGGGATCAAAGTATCAAAAGTTTGAACCTTGTGGATCAAATATGTCGAAGGTCGTGTATGAAGGGTGGATGGTGAGGTATGGGCGAAGGAAGATAGGCAGATCCTATATTCATATGCGTTATTTTGTTCTCGAGACTCGATTGTTGGCCTACTATAAGAGGAAGCCTCAGGACAATGTGGTTAGTTTCCTCAATTTTGAATCATTTGTTTTGAATTTTAAATATATTTTTTAGTTTGTTTTGAGATTTGTATGTTGGTGGAAAATTTAAAGAACTTCTAGTGTTAGAGAACTCGGAATTATTGATTTATTGGATGAAACAAGTAGAAAATGGAGCTAACATGTACAGTGAGAATGAATTCATATATCAGGCCAGTGGTGGAATCAGGCATTTATATTAGTATCTCAGTAGAAAGTTTAGAGAACCTACAGAAATCCAATGTATTGATTATTGGATAAAACGAGTTCAAATGGAGCAAAATGTACAATGAGAATTCATACATTAGTCTAGTGGCGGTGCCAGGAATTTATACTAGAGGATTCAAAATAGAGATTTGTTTACATTATAAAATTTAGAGAATTGCTAATGTTAGAGAACTCCAAATTCTTGCTTATTGGATGACACGAGTTGAAAATGGAGCTTTGTAGAGTGAGAATTTATATTTCAAGCCAGTGGCGGAGGCGCGGAGCCAAAAATTTGTACTAGGGGTTAAAAAATGTTACACCTGGAGTTTGAACCTTTGACCTAATGAAGTTTTTGAACCCTCTTTGCAACTTTCCCTTTGTCAAGGGGATTCAACAACTTATATATAACCGAAAGCACTAGTTTTTATCCTATGTGCACAGCATAATTTTTTAACAAAGGGGATTTCAGACCTTGTGTCAGATCCGAACAAGCTTGGATTCCTTGGAATTGATCGATGCTGTTACTGTTAGTTTGGTCATCCTTTTGTTGATGTGTGACTTTGAACTCAATTTACCTGACCTTTTGATTTGAGAGAGAAGGATTTCTGAATTGAATTCTTACATAAATAATGTTCTTTCAGGATATCAGCTTTGCTTAGTGTAGGATGTTGAAATGTGAGTTGAGGAACTTTGATTGAATTGTTGTTTCTAATAGTGCTGTATCAGTGGAGAAACTGGTAGTCTTTTAACCCTTAAAAGTTGATTTATAATGTTGCTTTTTATTATTAGGTACCCATCAAGACCCTTCCCATAGATGGCAATTGTCGGGTGGAGGACCGAGGCCTGAAGACTCATCATGGACATGTGAGTTGTTCTTTACTGTTGTTGTTTACTTTCTGATCAGTATACATGCAGTAATAACTTTCTTTGAGAGAAACTGATCAAAATTAATGGAATTTTCTAGGTGTAAATGTTAAATTGTCATTGTTCATCAGGCATTTTTTCGTCTGGACTTCTAATATGCATGAAAAATTAGGTAATAAGAAAATCTGAGCATGGGCGGTAATAGTTTAATTTGTTTATTCATGCTATTTGGTTTGCGTTATATATGAGAGTGTAGTCCAGTTAAGAATGTATGATACATGCTGATGGGAAAAGGAATTCCTCTTTTACTGTTTGATTTTTGATTTAATTAACACGAGCTGTCCCATCACCATGGGAGGTGAAAGCCGGGGTGGATGACTAATAAAAAAAAGTAAACATGAGCTGTGTTTGCTATTTAATCACCAACTGTAGTTACTAAATATAACAATGCAAAGGGGCACAATATGTTTAAGATGTATAATGCTAGTATTGTTTAACCCATCAATGGTTGAACTGAGTTGTTGTATGACCTGGATGTGTCAAGTATTAAGTTGCACTGTGACTTGTGACAGATTTCTAGAGATCTATTTATTGCATATTTGAGGTTGAAAATTCTTGGAAATTGTTGGTTTAAAAAGGGTTTTATGATGGATAAGGGCCTAGGGATGCATGAACCATTGTGGGTCCAAAAAAGATGATAAACATGCTGTATTAAAGCTGGGAGATTGATGATAGTTTTTGAGAGGGAGGGGGAAATGACGGTGGAGATGTTCTAGGAGTCCCTCTTACATCTCTTCGTCGAAACAGGGTAAGGTAAGAAGTGCATCATATAATAAAAAAGCAAAATAAATCTTCTGATTAAAATGTAGCCTAAATCTGCCTAACTTAAAACATTTGAAAAGTTACTCACTAACTCAGTTAGACTCCATGAATCAATCTTACTCTAAAGAATTCCACAAACTGCACCCTCTTACATATCGTTCAATTGATTCAGATTACCAAAATAATAGGCAGACCGGAAAGAGAGACGGGGTATGCACCATGCGAACAATTTCTTCATACTGTAGGAATTTTTGAAGTTACTTCTCAAATTAAGAATTAAGAAAGGTTAAATATCATATTCCATCTCCATCTTTATGATATAAAATTGATCTTCGCCGTCAACTTTAAGTTGTAAACATTCCCCCCTTCCTATTTCAGTATACAGTAATTGAGGTGGTTTTATTTGGACAAAGTCTAGTTTTTTCTTTAGATTATTAAACTCCCCCATGTGTAATTCTTTTAGTATTTCGTAGCTAAAGGGTCTAAGTCCAAAGTCTATTTTCACTTTAGATTAATAATTTACCCCGGTATATAACTTCTTAGTATCTAGTTCCGCTTTCACTAGCTAAATGGAGTAAAATAATTGATCCAAATAACTAGGAAATACATTCATTAAATATGATACTGCATAACAAAAAAAAAAAGTTTTTTGGGAAAAGAAGAAAATAAGTAAAAAAGGACATGCACATCTATAACCTATTTTACAAAAATTGTGAGCTTGACCGAAGTTAGAGAAAAAAATATATGGAATAAAAAAATAGAAACTATGAACATTCAACCAAAATCTCAACTAGGTTCCCGAGTTATTAGGAGGGCTGTAGGTGGTGGTTGTCACTCTAGGATGTTTTTTGTATCTTTTTGTACCATCTTGGTACCTTAATAATAAAGTTCTACTTTATCGGGAAAAGAAGAAGAAGAAGGTTCCTGAGTTAAAAGAAGCACACTTGCACCTTTTCTCTTTTCAAAATTAATAATTATGCTTTATAATATTTATTTATGCATTATTATCTTTATTATAAATGTGAGTGCATATTCTTCCTCATTATGGGTTTTACGGGGTTTGACATCATGTTCCTATCATGATATTTCATGTACTTCATTTGTCACAGCTTATAATCTTTTAATTTTGGGACGTTTCTTGTTTGACACTATTTCATGTATAATCTCATTTTATACAACTTTTAAAACATTTGAGAATTCAAATTGATTTAGCTTTCTACTTAGACTAAGGAAGGTTTTAGATGCGACAATATCAACATCGAAAATGTCGTTTTTGGAGGAGAGGTTAGTACTTGGAAAATTTTATTTTGTGTCTCATAGTTTTGTGGACCCAAAATTTTGTGGATCCAGAAGTATAAGATTGGGGTCCACAAATTTGTGAGACAAAAAGGAGCCTCACACAACTAATGTAAGTTGTGTGAGACACAAAATAAAACTTCTCTTAGTACTTGATGCTGCTTTGGTGTCCTTTAAAGTGTGGAACTCCAAGATAAAAGGGAGGGCCCCAGGAATCTTATGTATACTTGTCCTAGAAAAGTCGTATAATCATGTAAATTGGGGTTTCTTGGATTATGATATGGAGGATGGTTTTCATAGAAGGACGAATCGAGAAGGTGGACTGATTATTGTATATGTACGGTGAGATTCTCCATTCTAGTCAATGGGAGTCCTTCAAGCTTCTGAAATAGTTTCGGGGGATTAAGGCAGTGAGACTCACCATCACCTATATATCTTTCCGGTGATGTAAGCTCAAGGCCAGATGATGGATAAAGTGGTCACAGGAGGATTTCTGAAGACATATGATTTAAATTTTGTGTGAGACTGCTAAATTTTGCTATGGCTAGAATTTTGGATGGCATTTCGGAGGTATTAACAAGGATTGACTTTTATGACGTATGCATGAGACCATCATTTTTTTGCCGGTGCGAATATTGTGTACTTCCCTTTCCATTTGTGAGGCAGCCTGGAGCTAAATCAATCGAGTTGTGTAGGGTAAAGAATACCATTCCATCACCTTCCTCTTCTGTTCCTCCTCTCTGACTGAATGAATTTGGTGATAGTTCATTGTTACATGAATCAAATAACCAACCATCTTTTGAGTGTTGGGATAAGAAATACTTGTGCAGACAATGACATATCTCAGTTGAATTTTGAAATTTTGTATGATGTCCTACACTAATGTTTTTGATCCGTGTTATGATATATACTTGATGAATAGGCATGCTTAATTTTTCTGTGTGATATTAATCTCATGTATATCTTGCAGATGGTTTATGTCTTATCAGTTTACAACAAGAAAGACAAGTATAATCGTGTCACGGTGCGTGATCTTTCTCTATCCTCTCTGTTCTTGTCCCAAACGAAACGTTTTATGTCATATACATCCTGGAGATTTAGCCAGATCATTCCGTATATATTCTTGTAGAGATGCCAAAAAATCCACTCTAAGAATCTATGTCAGATACATCCTGGAGATTGCACTGCATAGCTAATTGATTCAAACCCCTATACTTGTAACTTATATGCAAAGTCATCCTTTCATTTGAAGCATCTGTTGTCCATTCTTTCCAGAGTGCCAACAAAGCACCGAGCGGAATGGTGCTCCAGATCATTTTTCTCTGACCAATTTCCTTGTGTTCCAACATAATAGAAGATCTTTGAACAACTTTGGTATTGTCCAATGTGGTCAAAAAATGTTTAAGAATTGGCTTCATAGTTGTAATGCTACTAGACAGCAAACTGGGTGATCAGTATCTTCAGCAGCTTCTCCACACAGGTAGCATCTGTTGCAAAGTGATAAACCCTTTGCGAATTAGATTGAATTATACATTTAGTGTGAGCAGCTATCCAAGTAAAGCATGCTACTTTAATTTCCATGGTAGAGAGGCTGTTTAGGATAGACCCTCGGCTCAAGCAGACGAAAAAGACAATATATCAGTACCAACAACAGAAAGCATAGAAATAATAACAACATCATAAGTACCAGAAAATAGATGAAAAACGATGACAGTAACACGTAAGAAAGGCTCGGTACTATGAAAAGTGAAAGAAAAGTGTGGACACAACAATAACCACTAGCACTCTAAGACACAACCCTATAAGACTAGCCTCTCACCTGGTACGTAGTGGACAAGAGCTCCACTAACTCTTAACCTACAACCTTAATGCTAGGCCTCCACACCTTCCTATCAAACTGTCCAATTTTCCAGTCAAGACACTGCCTTCTGAGACTGAGAGCCCAGTAATCAGTGGGTGTATATTTTGCTACTGTAACTTCAGAATTTGTTGCAAAGGAATAGAGGTCTAGATGTTGGAAAAAGTTCATTTATATTAATCATTATCTTGTTCCAGATGGCAGCTTTCAACATTCAGGAGGCAC
The DNA here is from genome assembly GCA_026770625.1 of Nicotiana glauca. NCBI lineage: Eukaryota > Viridiplantae > Streptophyta > Magnoliopsida > Solanales > Solanaceae > Nicotiana > Nicotiana glauca. The sequence continues at coordinate 113,136 of MU669599.1, forward strand.
TTATTTGGAAAGAAAAGATTGAGTCAATCATTGATCAGGTTGTTTCTTCTTGTGCATTAGAGATTCACCTTGATATTCTCTCTTCAGACATAGAGTTCTTCCATTTCTTCTTGTCTCGATATACTTGGAGGTAGTAATGTGTCTTCAGTTTTCAGCATCAGGAGTCGCAAGGAACTAATGGTAATAAGTACGTTTCATTTGAGTACAAATCAGTGATGGACAACGGGAGGAATGCTTCATCATCAGATCATGAAAGTCAGTAAGTATCTGCTTTTGCCTTCTGCGACTTATGGGGATGTCGATGTGTTCGAATCAGAACGTAGAAAAATAGTGCATTCCGCTATTTCTTTGTGCTCTATTTCTGTTACATTCATCTTTTGAAGTTAGTTTTACTCGTGACTAGTCACTGCAACAGTAAGTTTGGTTTTTAATCTAACTGTGAAAAAGAAAACTGTGCAGAGAAAAGAGCGAGTTTGCTAAATACTTCCTAATGTTTGCTGATATTTGTTCATTAAAGAGATCAAGTCCACTACTAAATAGGATGGTCAAAATCAAAAAGTAAAGGTAAATTTACTAAGATCTGTCTTTCTCTTCCTAATGCGGCCTTTGGGGTCCTTAAAACGGACTGGGTCTGGCTGCTCTCATTTCCAAACTTAGTGGCTTTAATTGGCATTATTAAGCTTTAGAGAGTCAAATTTGATCTACTCTAATAAGAAAATAAATGTTTAAAGACTTTTAAAAGTGCAAAAACGTATATCCTGTAGTGTATTCATGTTTCAAGTATCTTATTTTCGAAAGATAAATCACCTTCTGGTTTCGCTTCTGAAAGTGGTTTGAATTGATTCTCTGAGTGAAAGAAGACATTTGGTTTGGGAGGACCAAACAACTAATCATGCTTGCTAAGATTGTGAAGCACATGATAATAATTTGGAAGATTACGGTTCGGTCCCCGATTGCCCCTTTTACATATACAGACACATGAACATCTTATAAGATTTAGGTGGCAATGTAGCACATATATTTTAACCCAAGCACCTATCTTTCAACTGCTCCAACTTTTACAAAAGGTAATGCTCGTCCAATTTTATAGGTTCAGCGCTGCTGAGGATGACGATGATTCACATCCAAACTTGCTGCGAAGAACAACCATAGGAAGAGGTTGTTAGTTTGTGTCTTGCCTAGTCTTGTTTTGCTGTCTAAATGATTTGCTCAACTAACCATTTTGCATATTGAATGGACAGGACCTCCTGAGTCTGTATTTGACTGGACCAAGGAATTAGATTCTGATTTGGCAAACCAGAATGGGAGTAACCAAGCATTCTCCAGAAAGTACTGGCGCTTACTTCAATGCCAAAATGGTCAGTTTAGTGTTTTCATCCGTTTTATCCCAGTAAGCATGTGTTGTCTGGCAATGATTTGAATCTGTGTTCTTTTATATTCATTTTCGTGTTTTTCAGTATAGTTAAGCTATAGAACATATCAAGTGATAACTTCGTTGACCATTGACCATTTTTCTCCACTAACGTGTGGCTGCAGGGCTTCGCATTTTTGAGGAGCTTCTGGATGGCGATTTACTAGTATGAGTTCATCTTTGTGTTCTATGCTGGCTCAAACATTGCCTAATTTATAGAAGTACGGTGTTATAGGGTATTTTCATGATGTAGTCCTCTTTCTCTGTGTAGCCAAAAAGCTGTAGTAGAGCAATGAAGGCTGTTGGGGTTGTGGAAGCTAGTTGTGAAGATATATTTGAGCTTGTTATGAGCATGGATGCAACACGTTTTGAGTAAGTTATCTGTACTGTCTAGTTAGTCATTGTAGTTTTCGTATTTACTTTTCCTTCCAAATTTGTTCATTGATAGGTTTATTTCAGGAAATTATTTTTTAACTGTTTTGCCAAGAGCTCTCAATTGGCAGTAATTCCTGATGGCTAAATTTTCTCTTGTTTTTATACCGAGTTCGCTTAACTTATGTTTTTTGGAATCCAAAAGATTCTGGTTCTAGGTGTGTGGCAAGTCTAGGTGTGCTTTGGGCTTATGTTGGTTACTCTATGGGTTTACTAGTAATCTAGGGACTAACTCTCTTCATTCCATTAGGTGATTGTAGAAAAGGTATGGGGTAATAGGATTCTGTGAATTCATGATTACTCTCTCAAGTTATTGAGAATTAAGTAATGTTTAGAAGAACTCTGGAAAAAATAGCTACAACCCTATCATCCTCCTAATTACATATTTTCTTAATGAGGATTTTTCTAATTACATAATTTCAGGGATAAAAGATCCTTTCAACATTTAAGTGGAGAAGGGAAGAGGGATGGGCCCATTATCTGCCGAGTTTCGAATTTCAGTTATAAGAAGGAAAAAAAAGATCCTTTCTATATTTACAATGAATAGAATTATGGATTTATTCATATTTCCTGATTCTTAACATTCTTAATGCTCCCCTCAAGTTGCGACATGCTTGTTCTATGCTTCCAGTTTGTTGCAAATGATGGTTTGGTATGTCCAGCTTCAACCTTGAGATGCACCAGTCTACATGGTGAGTTAAGATGTTAAAGAGACAAGGTAAACTAAAATCACATGGGAGGAAGTTCTCTCGAAAGGCCTACAATCTCTTGGAATCCATGTAGACTTACGGAAAATAGAGCTCAAATCGAAGAAAAAATCTATATAGGCAATACTAATTAGTTAAGAATACGTTTCAGTCATACTAGTACGTTTACTTTTGGTCCTATGCTCTTTATGAGTCTTTTAGTCCTGTTGTATAGATTACATAAAAGTAGAAAGTATTTCTATTTTTTTTATTATAATATTTGCCTGAGATGAGCTTTGTAATAGAGTGACATGGTCAGTGAGGATTCATACAGCCTATCCCAACTTTTTTGGGTTTGGGGCGTAGTAACATTTAGCTTTATGTGAAGAAAACCAGGAGTCCGTAAATCATTTGTTTCTTCGTTGCCGACAGACTAGACAGATCTGGGATCTATTCCTTAATATCTATGGTGTGAAATGGGAAATGCCAAACATTCTTAGAAGTCTGCTGGAAAGTTAGCAGGGTCAATCGGTAGGCAAAAGGAAGAAAAAGATATGGATGACCATTCCCTTATGCATTATGTGGACCATCTGGTTTGAAAGGAACAAAAGATGCTTTAAATATCAGAGGACCCAAATTTTTACGCTAAAACATAGTTGCTTGCAGAATCTATATTTTTGGTGTAAGGAAAGGGTAGTAGAAGACTTGGTGCAGTTATTAGATTTTATGGAATTTTAGAAGCTTTATTTGTAATTGCTATCCTATGACGTTTTGCTTGTACTTTGAAATTACTCCCCTTGGTACTCTTTTGAAGTTTCTTAATAGGAGTTACCTTAGCTGATTAAGAAAAACATTTATCTTTCCATTTACCTATGTAGTATTTGGGTACAATGTAGTTCGCCTCTAGTGGCTAAGGAAGAATCACAGGACTAACTGAAAAATTATGTGCTCTTTTCAAACTATTTTAAGCTTCCATTAACCACAACTTATGGAAACTAGACTGTCAACTGCTTTCACATCTACTTGAATAGGCTTGTGTGGAGATTTGCTTGGTTAGTATTTTTTTTTAAAGGTCTATTTTCCTTTTTCAAGTACTAGACCAAAAAATTGTTGGAGTTTTAAACAACTGACTTTTTGGTGAAAGTTGTACACCCTTTTTGAGAAAATGATGACTTAATGTGTCAAGTAGATTATATTGTTGATATATGATGTTTGTGTTGAGTTGGTTCCTAAGTATTTCTTTGGGTAATTCCTGATATTTTTCTGAATCGATGCGTAAGATGAATGTTTTTTTTTGGAAACACAAAGATCATGGGTCCATTATCTAAGGTAATTATCTCAGGTCTATTATCTAAGGTAACGGGGGCGTTGACGAGGATGTCACAACATTGTATTGGAGGGAGATGGATGAAATGGAGGCTCACATCCGGTGTTCTGTGTGATAAAAATGTGCCGTCAAGACTTAGCGAAAATAAGACAGAGTGGTGGTTCGACCAACTATGCTAAGATGAAAGTAGCAGAAATAAGGATGTTGAGATGGATGAGTGGGTGTACCGGGAGAGATAAGATTAGGAATGAAGTTATTCGGGATAGAGTGGGAGTGGCCTCCGTGGAGGACAAGATGCGGGAGTCGAGGCTGAGATGGTTCGGACACGTTAAGAGAAGAAGTATTGATGCTCCTATTAGGAGGTGTGAAAGGTTGGCCATGGCTGGTTTGAGAAAAGGTCGAGGTAGGCCAAAGAAGTACTAAGGAGAGGTGATTAGGCAGGACTGACTCTACTTCAGCTTACTGAGGGTATGCCCCTTGATAAGAGGATGTACAGGTTGAGGATTAGGGTAGAAGGTTAGTAGGTAGTTAAAAGTATTAGTAGCATTCATGTACCTTCATGTTCTTAGATCTATTGGTCTTAGAGTATGCGTTGCGCCTGTATTTTATATCAATAAATACAAATTTTATAAAAATCACATATATATTCTTTACAAAAGTGTCTGAATTATTAAATAAAAATTAAAAAAAATTCCTAAAATAATGATGAACATTAATAACATTTACCTAACTCAATAAAGAACAACCCTGCTCTACAAAATATCTTATTATTTGGACTTTCGTTAAGAATACAGATTTTATCATGATAAAAAGATAGATTCACGGGAAAGGGTCAGCTTTGCCCCTCAACTATTACATTTGGTCTAATAATGCCCCCCATCCACCTATTGGGCCAAATATACCCTTCTGTTAAGGTTTTTTGGCAACAGCCCACTTGAGCTTTTAAATCAAAATTATTTTTAATGACGTGACATAATATTATTGGTTGTTTTAAAACCCACCCCAAATATGTGCAACCCACCCACCCGTTTGAGATCGACTCGACCCAGCATATAGATTGCCCACTAAACCCTATAACCCATATGACTGAAGCTCCCCAAAGCAAATTACACGACTGAAGCTCCCCAGAGGGGTTCTTGTTGTTCTTCTTCTACCCTCTCCCAATTCTGAAAATCAGAGTTCTTACATCTTCTTCATCTTGTTTTAGCTTCAAATTGTCTGAATCTTCTTCTACTTCTTCTGAAATTCATACGACTGATACTCCCCTCTCTGAAAATTAGGGTTCTTTTTGTTCTTCCCTCTCCCAAATCTGAAAAATCTTAGCTTCAGATCTTCTTCATCCTGTTTTCAATTCAAATTGTCTTAATCTTCTTCTGCTTCTTCCCATGACCAAAGTGAGAACCGTACATGTTATTGTGGATTGATTGCCAACCAATTTACTGCTACGACACCTTTGAATGGTGGTCGTAGATTCTATAAATGTTGTCGTTATGAGACTAATGGTTGTCGATATTGGGAATGGGCGACGAAGAACTTCCACCTCATGTGTCAATGTTTATCCATAAGCAAAGAAATTCGTTGAATGCCCTTCGTCTCGAAAAGAACAAGCTGAGGAAGACGGTGGATGATATGGTTGGGAGTAAAGCTGCAGATTTGAATAATGTATCCTTGGAAGAGAAAGTTTCAAACTTGGAGCAGAAATCGAAGCGATGGAAAAGACTTGCGATATGGTCATGGGCTATTTTTGTTGTTTTTGTAGCTGGCACAATGATGTATTGAAGTTGATGGCCTCTAATGTTTTTGCGTTGATGATAAAATTCTGCTGATATTAGTTGTTTAAACTTGTTGTTTTGGTTGTTAAATGAAGGAAATATGTAGATTTTAATTGTTTAGAGTAGTCTTTTTGGTTGGTTAACGAAGGAAACCTGCAGATTTTAGTTGTTTAGATAGGTTGTTTTGATGGTCAAATGTAAAAAATCTGCAGAAGTTGATGTTTGTTAAGGTTGTAGAATCTGCAGACGTAGATGTTTGTTAAGTTTGTAAAAAAATCTGCAGAAGTTATTGTCAACCATCTGATCCTTGCATGTGGTGTCAAAGTAAGCCGTACACCAGTTTTGAGGAGGATAGTGTAATAGTTCCCTAGCAGCATTTTCATGAATGTCACCCAGAGTCTTCAATTGATCTTTGAATTCTTCTTCATAGGTACTCCAAGCACACCACCACATTAACTTTTTCATCTCTATACCTCTCCAATTTTTACTCCAATTAGCTTTAATGTGCCTAGCACATCACCTGTGGTTTGCTTTTGGAAGGACAGTGGAAACAGCCTCCAACAACCCCTTCAACAATGGAAAATCAGTTACAAATAAAGTATAAAATAATGAAAAATCAGCTACAATGAAAAAAAATTGAAAAATCTTTACCTTCTGCATATCCGACATAAATGTCACTTTTTCACCATCTTCAAGCTCCAAAGAATTTTTCAGTAACTCCATAAACCACTTCCAGGTTCTGCTAGTTTCGTTATCCACTACTGCGAGGATAAAAATGTTTCACTGAGTCTTGTGCCATGGCCACCAGTAGAATTTCCTTACATTTTCCTTTTAAAAATGTGCCATCTAAGCCTATAAGAGGCCTCAAACCCGCTTTCCAGCCTATTTTCAAAACTTAAAAGCAAATGTACATCCTAAGGAACCTCCTTTTTCCTTCTGCGAAAGCATCTTTAGAAATGTTTATCATCACATCAGAACCAGGGTTACTGTCTCTCAATTCTTGAGCATAGGCCTCTAACCTATTGTAATCATCAAGAAGCTACCCTCCAATTTCTCTAGCACAAGCCTCTTCACTCTTTTCATTTTTGAATAGCAAACATTAAGTTTGAATTGATCCTCTAGGTCCACCCTCATGTCTTTCACCTTGTATTTAGGATTATTCTGGACTTTGTTTTTGAAATAGTGTGCTAAAGCTTGGGGAGTAGCTCTTGGATTCTTGTATGCGGGTACACAAATATGCTTTGTTTTCAAAGTTTTGATTTTAAGTCCTTGATCTCTATTATCCTCAGATATCAATAACTCAAAGGGACAACCAACAACACATATATATCTGACTCTACTAGTGTCACTGTTCTTAACCTTAAGGCCTTTCCCATTAGCAATTGCATAATACCCCACAATTCTTTTAGCCTCGGCCAAATCCCCAAAACTCATACCTTTTTCCAACTCTTTATACGCGTCTAGTTTGTCATTGACTTCTTTATTCCTTTCCTTGCTAAAGAGATCCAAGTGATCATTATCGTAATCACTAGAGTCATGTTCATATGCTTCCTCTTCCTCACATGACTCACAAGCAGTCCCAACATCTACAGTGACACTGAGAGGTTCATTGTGGTGACTTATGCTAGGAGCTGACACATGTTCTTCACCCTCATCAGTAGCAAAGAATTGAAGTACACTTAGCTGGTTAGTTAAGAGTTGTTGTAGTGTTCTGATTCCTGAATCCCCTTCAACCAGAAAGTACCTACCTGAAGGCCCTATTACTAGAAGTTGTTCAACCTTCTTAAACCCACATTTTTCAATGTATTCCGAACAAATGTCTATATAAGACAGCAAATCCACATCATTAGCTTGCAACAAGTGAGTCAATTTTTTAATGTACACTATTTGAGGTTTCAAGACCTATCTGCCCCCATAATTCAAGACCAAGTCCACCTTTTTAGCCATTCTTTGTTGAATTCACGTGCAAGCCATAAAAAAAAGGGAAAGGGACCCATCAGACAGATTCAAACAGAAAAATATGGTCCAATTTATCAATATTTAATGTCCTAAAGTACAGAAAAGAATAAAGTTTAATGGACCATTTGAGCAGACAACAAGACCCCATCGAAACACTAAATTGCTATCAACTATACAAAGTCGCTAAAACAGACCAACAAATACAAAGAGGGACCATATACAATCTCAATATTACTAAACAATGACAAGTAATGTATTTTTTTTGGTAAGTAAAATTTTTTATTTCACAAACCAAGTATAATCTTTACAATTCTAATTCATTAGGATCTTGGACATCATGCCCCAAGTCCTATACTTTCCCGTTTGTCCTAATTACAAAAAAAAAAAAATACAAGGAAAACTCTGTAAAAACAGTCTAGTCCTATCTCAAAATTTAGGATACTCTTTCATCTCCTGTAGCTTGCTGTCTAACTTCTTGTATTTACTAGCTTTCCCTTGAAAGATCCTCAAGTTCCTCTCATTCCATATGTGATATACGCATGCTACCAAACAGATTCTGTACACATTTGAATTTGCAGATTTCCCCTTTGCATGCATCTCTGCCCATTGAACTTCTTCATTCCCCCCTTTTGCTTTTCTTTGGACTCCTTGCCATTCCAATAAGCTATCCCAAATTTGTGATGTTGCTCCACACTTAAAGAATAGATGTTCTGCACTCTCAGGTTCTCTTGCACACATTGGACACGATAGATCATCAATTTGACTCCACTTTGCTACTCTATCTCTTGTTAACAGCCTCCCATGTAAGTTTAAGTATAGTATGAATAAACATCTCGGAGCTCCATAGTTGTTACAAATTAACCTTCTCCATGAGCATTTAGGATACTCACCCTGGAACTTCTCATACATCTTTTGTATGGTGAAGCTGTGCATCTGACTAAGTTCTTCTTCTTGAATCCCCACTTCTTCCATATATTCAGCAGCCTTTAGTATCTTCTGAACAATTCAAGAAGCCTGCATTAGTTTGCTCTTCCACAGGCTAGCTCTCCTTCCATAGTAACAATGTATCCATTTTACCCATAGTTTGTCCTTCTTATTGCATATATTCCATGGCAATTTGCACACAGCTGCCTCGTTCCACAATTGGATGTCCATAATGTTCATTCCCCCTGCTACCTTTGGCATACAGATTCTATCCCAAGCAATAAGTGCCCTGTGTGACACATCAACACTTCCTGTCCAGAGGAACCTTTTGTACACACTCTCAATCATTTGCATCAACTTCTTAGGTAATGTAATAATCTGAGACCAGAAAGTTTGTATTGAGAAAAGCACACTTTTGATAAGTTGTAATCTCCCTGCGTAAGACAAAAACTTTGAGGTCCAGTTAGTAATCCTGCCAATGATCTTGTCAATTAGTGGCTTACACTGAGTTATTGATAGCCTCTTTGTACTGAGAGGGACCCCTAGGTATCTTATATGCACCTCACCCTTTAAGAAACCTAGCTGGTCCAATATATCAAGTTGCAATGTCTGATTCACTCCCCCAAAATATACACTGCTTTTCTCCACATTTGCTTCCAGCCCAGAAACCTTAGAGAACATTTGAAAACTAGCATACAGTACTTTTACAGACTTAATGTCTCCTTTGCAAAACAAGAGCAGATCATCTGCAAAACTGAGTTGTATTATATTTAGCTTAGCACATTTTGGGTGGAATTTGAAAGACTTGTTCCCCTTAAGTCCCCTTAACATTTTTGTGAAGTATTCCATTACTAGTACAAACAAAAAGGGGGACATTGGGTCTCCCTGTCTCTCAGTCCCTTCTTTGCTGGAAAAGGCTTCATAGGATTACCATTTATAAGGATAGAGTAGGAGACTGTAGTTACACATTTCATGATCCAAGTAATGAACTCTTGTGGAAAACATAGTTGGTCCAGTATCTGTTCTAAGAAACACCACTCGACAGAGTCATATGCCTTCTTCATATCAATCTTCAAACAACATCTTGGAGTAATATTCTTCCTGCTATAACATTTGACTATCTCATGGCTAGAATGATGATGTCTGAGATTATCCTCCCTGGTACAAAAGCTGATTGGCTATCATCTACCAAGTAGTCCATCACCTGTTGAAGTCTGCTAGTTATGATTTTGGATATGATTTTGTAATTGGTAGTACAACATGATATTGGCCTGAACTCTGAGATTCTTGATGGATTTTGCACTTTAGGAACTAATGTCACTGTAGTGCAGTTGATTGGCCTGTATATTTCTGAAGTTCTAAAGAAATCCTGAACTGCCTCTACTACTTCATCTCCTATAATTGCCCATGTCTTCTTAAAGAATAGTGAGTTATACCCATCACACCTTGGAGCCTTTGAGTCATCTATGCTTTTTAATACTTGGACAATCTGGTCCCTTGTCACAGGTTCTATCAGTTTTATTTGTTGTGCTCTTGTCAGTGTGCTTCCTCTTTTCATCACATCTGGTGTAATAGTGGAATCTCCTCTGTAGCTGTTCCTAATAGTTTCTGATAGAACTGGATGATTTCCTGCTGTACTTCCTCCTGATTCTGGGTCTGCATTCCTGTTTGGGTGATTAGCTTTGTAATCTTCTTTTGAGCATTCCTGTTCTTTATACTAGCATGAAAGAAAGCTGTATTTGAATCCCCTAGCCTCAACCATTGGATCCTGGACTTTTGTTTCAGTATACCCTCCTCAATTGTACTCCATTTTTCTAGCTTCTCTTTTAGATCCTTCTCATCATTCTTCAAACTATCTATATTGTTTAGGTCTCTCATTTGCATCTGAATTCTCTGTAGCTCTCCCCTTATGACAGGTAAAGTATAAAAGAACAGTAGATGATAAGAGACTTCATCTATTTATTCGAACCCTAACCATAGATAGAAACAGTAGACTTCCTGTCGAACCCTAATCATATTTATTCTAGAAAAGCAGTAAAATCTTACTTGAATAGAGAAGAGACTTCAAAAATTGATCTTCAACTTCAATCTTCCGAAAACGATTTGCAGCGAGCAGCCATCACTATCGTCATTAGCTTTGGGGTAGTTTTTGTGGGTCAGTCGTTTGGGGAGCGTCAGTCATATGGGTTATAGGGTTTAGTGGGTAATTTATATGCTGGGTCGGGTGGATCTCAAACGGGTGGGTGGGTTTGACATATTTGGGGTGGGTTTTAAAACAACCAATAATATTATGCCACGTCATTAAAAATAATTTTGATTTAAAAGCTGAAGTGGGCTGTTAACTTAAAGGGCATGTGTGAGCCAAAAAACCTTAACAGAAGGGTATATTTGGCCCAATAGGTGGATGAGGGGCATTATTAGACCAAATGTAATAGTTGAGGGGCAAAGCTAACCCTTTTCCGTAGATTCAATCATTATCATGATAAAGAGATTATACATACTAATAAACATCGTTACTTCTTGAGGTCAATAATGATGGGTATATCAGTTAGCCACATATTCTTAATTTGATATTTATTTACAATTACATGCAATATCTATCCCCTAGATAAATTTATCGACACTATAAAAAATTACGAAACTTTATAACAACGCTTCTGGAAAGTGTTTTATTAACATTATTTTTATGGAATAGTTTGAAATAACTAATATTTTTAACATTATACCTTGAATCTTTAAAATTTTAGCTGTGAGCTTCTGAGTTTTGCTTTAAGTTTTATCTCTTGGTATCTTCAAATGGAAGACTTTTAATGTCATCTTAATTATTATTATTTCAGGTGAAATAACAATTCTATATCAATTCTTGTGAAAATTAACGTAATCAACTTGTATAATATTATTGGCATTGCATTCCTAAATATTTAGGAGTTCTTATATAGTTCAAATAAAAAAAAAAAATCAAAATTTTAGATAATTGTAATTTCCTAAATATAAAAAATATTAATTAAACATTAATTTTATCCAATGTAAATTTATTTTCTATAACAAAAAGGTCGACTAATTTAGCGTTTAAGTTTCACACTGTTATAATAGTCTAGATTGATTGAAGAAGACAAAATTAAGTGAAACGTTAGTGTCCTATATATTTAATAGTGTTTAATTTTTATTTACCACTTAATTACTATAAAATTAATATACTTTGTTTCAAATACTTGGTAAAAAGAATTCTTCTAAAAAATTACGCATTGATATTAAAAAAACTATTTTGTTCGTCATGATAAGTACAATCATCTTCCAATTGCATATAGAAATTACTTGAAAAGAATGGCTACAAAATTTGTACTAATGATCTAAATAATTGACTTCTTAATTATGTATTTAAGGTAAATTTTTTTTAGGTACCTAGTTTAAATAATTAAACATTTAATAACCAAATTTCAATAATTTTTAGGTCCTAAATATTAGGATAACCAAATGACTATTTTGTCCAATGTGAATTATATATTAAAGGGACAAAAAAGGCGAACGACATTTCGTTAAGGGCCTTCGTGCTTTTAATATAGTATAAATATTACGTCATGTTGTGTAGTTCGCTTTAGTGATCGTCGTATTTCCCTATTGTTACTATTAGGTATTACTTGATCTTTTCTCCCTATTTTTCTTCTCTCTTCCTTTTCTTGATTTTTCTTCTTCTTCCCACCTTCTTTTCCTTCTTCTTTTTCTTCTTCTTCTTCTTCCCACCTTCTCTGAGCCGAGAGTCTATTAGAAATGGCCTCTCTACCTTCAGTCCTTCACTAGGTAGGAGTAAGGTCTGCGTACACATTATCCTCCCCAAACTCCACCCAAATCCCACCAGTAGGAATATACTGGTTTTTTGTTGCTGTTGCTTTGTGGAATAGGTCCAAGCTTCTTTTATACTAAAATGCATTTGTGTAGAAGGATGCAGGATTCATGCATCTAATTAGGAGACTGTTTCAGGCTGCATGATGTTGAAGTGTGGGCTACATCATGTGATTGTGTTATTTTGTGCTACTTAAAATAGAGCTTGATGCAATACAGAAATTGAAGTTGGGTAGACAGTAAAAAAAATAAAGCAAATTTTGGATTTTGTAATCATCCAAAATGAGATAAAAGAAATGGATTTTTGGCCTTAATAAACGGCATGGTGTATGTGCAATATTAATGGTCAATGTAATTTTATTCTGTTTTTTGAGTTTTTCTCTTTTAACTTTTTATAAGCGACAAGATGTTTTTGTGGAGGGGGACGGTATACAGAAGATGATAAAATGTTCTTAACACTAAGAATAAGCTACAAACAAACAAAGCTCTGCAATCTCTTGATGATCGGTTATTGTCAAACACTTTTTCAGATGCTTATCATGAAATATGAAGCATTTCTTTTAATTAGTCTCTCACTTTGTTGAACGAAGTCTCTAGACAAGGTGATTATGTGCAGCCATTAAAAAAAGGGTTACATCTATGTTAACCTAATGGTAAAAGACATTATCATTATATTCTTTAGGTGTTCAGGATCTAACTACTGGCTAAACAGGTGGGACTGCAGCTTCCAGAATGGTAGTTTAGTTGAGGAGGTAGATGGACACACAGCAATACTCTATCACAGCCTTCAACTCGACTGGTTCCCTGCGTAAGATTACATACTTCTTTGTTGTAATGGTTGCTTATCTATTTTGTATTTGTCATTTGACTAGTGTTTTAGTTTGGTTAAATTAGCTCCAGCAGCAACACCTGTTGAATGAATGCCTAGAATGTGAATGTGCTGTTAGGTGCTCCTAACCTGGCTGCTTTTGATAAGTGTGCATATGCATGTATTGTGAATGCTTGAGAAGAAATAGAACAGACTTTATGAACTTGGGCCTTGGAAAGGGTGTGCTCCAAGGAGAAGTTCCTTTTCCTCTGCTGGAAATTGTTGAAATCACAAACTTCTGCTTATGCTTGCGTCTTCTGTTTACGACTTATCTATATTATGGTTATGTTGCTTGTGTTTGGATTGCATTGTCCTTATTTGGGTTTCCCCATGACCTTGGCTACTTCCTTATTCTAAAAATATTATTCTTAACTTCCTGTATTTCTGGATGATAGATCTTGTAAGAATATTGAGTGTTATAACTTAGTATAACAACAATGTGTCCTAACGGTATGTATACATGGTTTAAATTCCGGCTTAATACCCAATTTGATGCCTATACTTGCACAATTTTCAAATAGATATCTCAACTTGGTTAGAACACACGTTTTAAACACCTCCGGCCCTGTGTGTTCCTCACTTGCCTTGATGTGGAGAACATATCAGATTCACGTCAGGTGAATTCATGCCACTTTATCATTATCTTGCAGGACAAAGAAAAACTTTTTAGTCTTCTCTTCTCCATTTTTCTTCCTCCAATGTTGAAGTTTAAGCTTTGTAATTTGTCTTCACCATTATTGATGTCTAAATCTCTCTTTCCTCTCTAAAGTGTTTAGTAAATCCTGAATTTGACCCCGTAGGCAAGTTTACGCAAGATTACATAGAAGCTGCAAATTCCTTTCCCTTTACTCGCTTTTCTTTTTTCCTTCAGATCTTTCCCAAGGTCTTTCAATCAGTGGAGATATCCCCAGACTTAAGTAACCTCCTGCTAATGCATAACATTTAGTTTCAAAATATCTGATACAGAATCTTATCTCCAACCTAAAATTAATTACTACTGGTGTGCTTTATTAGGCAATTTAAGGCTGCAGCAAACAGTTTCTTCTTCTTAAATAGGCTTCCCAGTTCACACCCAGATCAATATCACTACTGGGCTGAGATCGAGAAGCCTTTAGGCTTTGAAGAAGAGAAAACCAACAATGGGGACCCAAAAAAGAAGTTTTGCATGTGGGCTGAAGCTTCTAAAAGGGAAAAAGGGCGAGAGATACGAAACAGGGAAATTGAGGTTGAAGATGAAGGGTTGCTTCTATATCAGATGTATAAGCTCTCGTTTGTTTCTCTGTCTCTAATGGTTAAATTAGCAATCCAGCAAGGTTAGAGCTTAAAAATGGAGTTTCACCCACAGGTTTGACTCAGATGTTCAAAAATGGAGGTATGGTGGAGGAAGAGATATAAAAGGAGGGATTTCTTGCTGTTGGTAGCTATAATTTTCAGCTTCGCTCCCTAAAGTCATGTATACCATGCACTTTGTCCAATTCATCCATATCAATGCCACATAAGCTCGGTCAATGGTTAGATGCATTTAAAACAATAGGTTTGTACGGGTTTATGTGTCTGGTTGAGAACCCATGGAGATGAAGGGCTGAGAATAGAAATCTTTACAAGTACGAATGTCAATTTGGGTACTAAGCCTTAATTTTAGTAAGCCACTGTAACTCCATTTCCTGGGCTCTTATCTTTAAAATAATTTCTCTCTATTAAGTTGTGAACTCTTGATGTGATTTTTCGAGTTAACAAAGAACCAACCGACCAGGATCAAGATCTTGAAACGAAAACGTGGTTTGTGGGTCGATTTCAAGAAACAATGTATTTCAAGTTTTAGGACTCGGAAGTGGAAGAATGACGATATGAACTATAAGAAAGACTATTTACTCATCTAAAACAACTAAATATTGATGTTGCACCAGTTCAATAAAAGTTATGATTCTATGATATCAAAAGAACGAATTCAGATCAAGAAACGTGTTCTTGATAGATCAAGACCTAAACAAATTCCTAATGTCACCACTTGGAATCAATTAACGTGATAAATAAACACCACACACAACTGAAAACAAGATAAAGACTATCACCACCTTGCTTGGAACCAAAAACAAGGATAAAGAAGACAAAATAGAGAAAAACACTCTTATTGTAAAACTAGGGCAAGCCTAAAAAACGTGAATTATTCTTTTCTTCTACAAGACAAGAGAACCATTTATATAGGCTTAGGTCTCTTCTTTGATATCTACAATTCCTATTCTAATAAGAAAATAAACTAACTAAAGACAAGAAAAGTAAAATTCCTATTCTACAAAGAAAAGAAACTATAATCCTACTAAATAGAAAATCCTTATTCTAAAAGGAATAGAGTAAATCATATTTTAAGAATGAAAGAATCTTGACTTAATGAAATCATTCTTGAGCTTCTTGGACTTCTTGAACTTCTTGAAAATAAGTCCATATGTTTGGACTTGAGCTCTAAAACATGATCTTTGCCACAATTAATAAAATTTAACATAGATTCTTCGTTTACATCATTCTCCCCTGGTTGAGAAAGACTCGTCCTCGAGTCTAAAGGCTCCACATATGGCACAAGATTGATAACTTCCATGATTTTGTTGAACTCATATTCATCAGGCTCTAAGTTGTATTTGTCTACCTTGTCAAAGAGCTTCATCGTATTGTAACAAAGTTTAGCATGTGGCTGAACTAAATCCCACTTTCTCAACAGTATCTTTGTACCAATATTTCCACAATGAATCCTCTTAAATCAATTTTTAAACACTATCCCATAACCATAAGTTATTTTCTTTTGATCTTCAAAAATCCTGAACTTATCCATGTCAATGTGGTACTTATGGGATATGCCCAAAAAAGTCGATTTAGTACCACAAAAACCTTTAAAAGAATCAAATTCAAGTACCTTTGGATCAAGCTTGGATATCAAAGTATATCTTCTATGAGAATTCATTAGCAACAACACTCATATTTAACTAGATCATAACCATTGATGGAATTTGTGTTAAGATTTCTTGTTCCTACATATGCTTGAAAATATTCATTCTTTGGAGGCAAGAAAAAAACTGGAATAAAATATGAACTCAAACTCTCCATTATGGACTCCTTTTTAAGCAACCCTTCCTCTTGTATTTGCAAAATTTCATGGACTTCTGAATTAATGCAATATGTTACCTCGTTTGGAAAGATAATATGTTACCACAAAATTTCATGCTCCTCCTCCTTGTGCTCTTCCATAATAATACCAACATTCAAAGACTTTTCTCTATTGATTGGACCAATTGTTTGTAATTTGGTCACAAAAGAGTCATTCTTGGGCTTCAGATTTTTAGCAAATCTTCGGGATTCGATGGTACTAAATTAATCTTACGTTCATCCTTTGTAAAAGAATAGGTGTTAAGGTCTTCATCATATTTAGCATGGTCTTCCAAGTAATAAGTGACAATCATCCATCTTCACTACGTAACACCAAATATGGTCTTTACAGATCTTACCAATAGAAAAAGATATTAGGCATTGACGAGTTACCTCTAAGCCATCTTCATCTTCAACTTCGATGTTGTAACGATATGGATGAAGTTTGCTTGACAAACCAAGTTTAGTAACCATCTCTTCATAAATGATATTTATGTGACTTTTACGATCAATTATCAACGAACAAACTTTTCCACAGGAGACACATTTGGTGTGGAAAAGAGATTCTTGTTGCCACGGTTCTTTATCTTCTTGAACCAAGAATGTTCCTCTTGGTTGAATCTTGGCCATGATAAATTCATCAACCTGGGACTTGTGAATTATAGCTCTGATATCAAATTGATGTGATTCTTCGAGTTAACAAAGAACCAATCGATCAGGATCAAGATCTTGAAACGAAAACATGGTTTGTGGGTCGATTTCAAGAAACATTGTATCTCAAGTTTTGGGACTCAGAATCTAATAATTCAAAAACGAGGTGAAAGATGGCGATATGAGCTATAAGAAAGACTATTTACTCATTCAAAACAAGTAAATATTGACGCTGCACCAGTTCAATAAAAGTTATGATTCTATGATATCAAAAGAATGAATTTAGATCAAGAACCAAACAAGTTCCTAAAGTCACCGCTTGGAATCAATTAACGTGATAAAGAAACACAACATGTAACTGAAAACAAGATAAAGACTATCACCACCTTGCTTGGAACCAAAAACAAAGATAAAGAAGACAAAAGAGAAAACACTCTATTGTAAACCTAGGGCAAGCCTAAGAAACGTGTATTCTTTTCTTCTACAAGGCAAGAGAACCCTTTATATAGGCTTAGGTCTCTTCTTTAATGTCTACGATTCCTATTCTATTAAGAAAATAAAATAACTAAAGACAATAAAAGTAAAATCTGTTAGGAATTGCATTCGTAATTTTTGGGCCAGAGTGGTTAAGTCTTTTATTGGGCCAAACATTAGCTAGTATTAGTCTTTTAGTTATAGTCACTTTTATCAATAGCACTTCGGGTTAGCTGAGTAAATCTGGGGTGGGGGGGGGGGGTTATATTTTCCATAGTACACG
>MU669599.1:142975-157640 GCA_026770625.1 Nicotiana glauca
CGAAATTCCAGTCCAATCAATCAAGGAGGCTTCAATGAACTAGTTGTACTTGCCTATACTAACCTTCTGCTTTATGCTGGCCCAAATATTTTCAACTATTGTTAATATTTTAGATTGAATTTAACTGTGTATGCAGGTTAGTATGGCCTCGTGATCTTTGTTATGTACGTTATTGGCGTCGAAATGATGATGGAAGTTATGGTAAGTATTACCCAAAACCTCTTAATCTTGCTGGTTTATCTTTCTTCCAGTTTATTTATGACTCTACTTGATTTGTCATCATTATTGCAGTTGTGTTATTTCGTTCCAGGGAGCATGAGAATTGTAGTCCACTACCTGGATATGTTCGAGCTCATATTGAGAGTAACCTCTTTTTCCTTCCACTCATTTAGTTCGCTGCACTGAATGCATATTAAAACCTTATTATTGATGATTCCATATATATCTTTCGCAGAAGTATTCTGAAGGTCGTATCTTATATGCTAACCAATTATCACCACTCGCAGGTGGTGGATTCAATATTTCCCCACTGAAACCTCTTAATGGGAGGCCCAGAACACAAGTGCAGCATCTTATGCAGATCGACTTAAAAGGGTGGGGTGTTGGCTATATCTCGTCATTTCAGCAACATTGTCTGTTGCAAATGTTAAACAGTGTGGCGGGTTAGCTTTTCTTATGCTCTACTGAAGTTAACATTCTTGAGAAACTTCAAGTTTGTTATGGCATACATTTTCATTTGCATTAAATTTGCTAGTGCATCCTTTGTCAAAAAAAAAATAAAAATTGCTAGTGCGTCATCTGTTTATGATTTATACTGTTTAGCGGTGGAGAGTCTCTACTGCTTGTAAGTGACTTCAGGAAGCTTCAGCCTTCCTCTTCCCCCTCTTTGCTTCTTATTGCAGGTGAGGTAGTGGTTGTATTAATAGCTGTTTGGTCAACAGAAAAGCAAGAAGGAAAAAAGTGACTAAGTTAACGATTCTTTGTTCTTTGTTCTTTTTCTTTTCTGTTGGTGAAACAACGACTATGGCTGAAGTGAATATGCATGGTCCACTCGAAGTAACAAACTATGTGGGTTGTATGCATGGAAAGGGATAATGAAGGGATTTGGGAGACTAGGCTAAATTAATAGATTTCCTAGTTGGGAATGGAAACCAGATACATTTTTGTCTCGATATTTGGTGTGGGGATTAACATTAAAGTTTCCCACTGTTGTACTCCATAGCAAGTCAAGAAGAAGCGAGATTGGCATATTTGATAAGAAGGAATACAGGAGGAATATTTAGGGATGTTGTCTTGAGGATTAGGAATAGATAATAAGGAAAAGCTATGCATCGTAATATAGAGATGCAATCTTGGGGAGGGAAAGGATCCAGGGCCAAGGAGGGGAAGGATCCAGGGCCAAAGGAGAAAACACATATCACCTACATTTGATTGCAAACTCCCTACGGGCTTGTGAAGTTTCATTTGTTTGTTGTTCAGCATTGAGTGGGTATATTTTAGACAGAGAGAGTAGAAGCAGTATTTAAAAGAGAAAGAAAGGCACATGGAAGATTGCGCTTTATTGTTTTGGATGATTAGGAGGGAGATGAACAAAGGATTAAAAGAATTAAATAGTATTTATGGAGGATCAGGAGTCCTTTGATGTTTTGTTTATACTGTGTAAAGAGATTTTCCTTTTGTATAGATAGTTCGATAAACTTAGAAGCGTAATGTTGTAGACGAAATAGTAAATTTTGGCACCATATTGGTGCAATTTAATCTTCCATAAACTCTTGAATGAAGAGGGAGATAGGAGCATTGTGCTGGGGGAGTTGGAGTACTTAGAGCGGCAGCGAGATTTTGGGTACTGTAGACGCATACGAGTGGGGGAGGTTGTAGGGGCTATGAGCAGGATGAGTAGGGGTAGAGCGACTGGGCCGGACGAGATCCCGGTGGATTATGGAGGAGCTTGGGTAAGGAGGGCTTGGAATGGCTTGCTAGGTTGTTTAACGTCATTTTTGGGACGAAGAAGATGCCCGAAGATTGGAGATGGACTACGATGATCCCATTGTACAAGAACAAGGGGAATGTCCAAAACTGCAACAACTATAGGGGTATCAAGTTGTTAAGCCACACGATGAAAGTGTGGGAGAGGGTGATTGAAGGGAGGTTGAGCTGTGTGTCCATTTCCGAGAACCAGTTTGGTTTCATGCCGGGACGGTCGACTACTGAGGCCATTCACATTGTGACGAGATTGGTGTAGCAGTATAGGGCGGTTGAGAAGGATTTGCATATGGTGTTCATTGACCTGGAGAAAACCTATGATAAAGTCCCGAGAGATGTTCTATGGAGATGTTTGGAGGCTAGAGGAGTGCCTGTAGCATATATTAGAGTGATTCAAGACATGTATGATGGAGCTAAGACACAAAATAGGACATCAGGAGGACACTCTGACTACTTTTCGGTTGAGATGGGGTTGCATCGGGGATCAACACTTAGCCCGTTTTTGTTTTCCCTGGCGATGGATTCTTTAACGCGACACATTTAAGGGGAGGTGCCTTGATGTTTGTTATTTGCAGATGACATAGTCCTGATTGATGAGACGCGAGGTGGCGTTGACGAGAGGCTGGAGATATGGAGACACTCCGGAGTCTTAAGGATTTCAAGTTGAGCAGGATCAAGACAGAATAATTGGAGTGCAAGTTCAGCGGTGTTACCCAGGAGGTGGACTGGGATGTGAGGCTCGATACGCAAGTCGTTCCCAGGAGAAAGAGTTTCAAGTATCTGGGGTCTATAATTCAGAAGGATGGGGAGATAGATAAGGATGTCACACACCGTATCGGAGTAGGGTGGATGAAGTGGAGACTCGCTTCCGGTATCTTGTGTGATAAGAATGTGCCGTTGAGAATTAGGGGTAAGTCCTACAAGGTAGTGGTTAGACCGACTATGTTGTATGGGGCAGAGTGCTGGCCAGTCAAAAACTCCCATGTCCAGCAGATGAAAGTAGCGGAAATGAGGATGTTGAGATAGATGTGTGGGCGTACTAGGTTGGATAGAATTAGGAATGAAGTTATTCGGGACAAGGTGGGAGTAGCCCCTATGGAGGTAAAGATGCGTGAGGCGAGGTTGAGATGGTTCGGGCTATGTTGCTCCGACTCTCCAAAGATGTTGCTGGGCGCGTGTCGGATCCTTCAAAAGTAGTGTATTTTTGGAGGATCCGACACTGGTGCAGCAATATTTTGGAAAGTCCGCGCAACATAGGGTTCGGACATGTTAAAAGGAGAAACACATATATCCCAGTTAGGAGATGTGAGAGGTTGGTCTTGGCAGGTGAGAGGAGGGGTAGAGGTAGACCAAAGAAGTCTTGGGGAGAGGTGATTAGGTGGGACATGGCGCAACTTGAGCTAACCAAGGACATGACCCTAGAGAGAGGGGTGTGGAGGTTGAAGATTAGGGTAGAACGTTAGTAGGTAGTCGTGCATTTCTCTTTGTCTTCTCTAGTTCGATAGTATTAGTGCTAGTAGGGTACCTTTTTTTTCTTAGTCTTGTTCTGTTATTGCCATAGGTAATTCCGTAGTTTGCTAGCAGTACGTCATTCATATTCTCGTTTACTGTCTTGGATTTAGTTTTCTAAATATATTATCTTGCTATTACTCCCTCTGTTCCAGTTTATGTGAACCTATTTCCTTTTTGGTCCGTTCCAAAAAGAATGAACCCTTTCTAAATTTGGTAATAATTTAGCTTAAACTTATAATTCTACCCTTAATGAGAAGCTTTTATAACCACACAAATACTCTGGGCCCCATTTAGGCCTCATTTGTTTTTTTTAAGATTAAGACGTCTGAATCTGAATATCAAGATATGTATTAAAATTAAGACATCCGAATCTGAATACACATCTGAATATATTAAAATGTGTATCAAGATCTGAACACCAAAAATTAAGACTGTTTGCATCTGAATGCATAAAATTTATCTTTATTTGAAAAATAATAAACATAAAATTCAAATGAAATACTAAATAATCTAATATTCTATCAATAAAATATATAGTTTTTTAAAAATATGATAATTGTTGGTGGTGATGGCTAACGGGTGAATGCCGACTAGAGGCGGTGGTTGGTGGTAGTTTTTGTTGATGATGGTGGTTCATGCTAGTAGCTAGTAGTGATTGTTAATGGTGGCGATTATGATTGAGGATGGTGGTGGTGGGTGGTGATAGTTAATAATGGCGGTTGGTGGTTTGTGATTAAGGAAGGTGGTGGTAGGTTATAATGATGGGCGATGCCGGCTGTGGTTGTTAGTGGTGATTGGGTGGTTAGTTGTGGTTGTTGAGGTTGATAAGTGTTGACTGTGGGTGAGAATGATGGTGGTCGGAGTGGTGGGGATGGTGGATGGTGGTGGTCGCTAATGGTGGCGACTATGATTGAGGATGATCGTGGTGGTGGTGGTTGACTATGGTAGTGGTGGTGGTGGAGGAGGAGGAGGTGGTCGTGGTGGTTGATAATGGTAGGCGGTGGCGGCAATTAATAATGAATATGTGATAGCATCTTAATGAAATTAAGTCTTTGTTATAGATCTTAATCATACAGACCTATTCAGACCCATTAAGTGGTTTTGAAGTAAAAAAAACAAACACACTTAATGATTAAGATCTGAATAATTAAGATTCAGACTTTAAAAACAAATGCACTTAATGTCTGAGATCTGAATGATTAAGATTCAGACCTTCATTAAGTGCAAACAAATGAGGCCTTAGATTTGTTTAGGACCACAAATTTCAAAAGTCTTCATTTTTTTCTTAAACTCCGTGCCCAGTCAAACAAGTTAACATAAATTGGAATGGAGGGATTATTTGTTATCGGTACCTCTTTTATATTCTCTGTTGCTTTCTTCGATTTAGTTTTCTTATTATTTTGTCTTGCTATTACTTGCTATCAGGACTTCTTTCACTTTCTCTAGCCGAGGGTCTATCGAAAACAGTCTCTCTGCCTTTCCAGGGTAGGGGTAAGGCTGCGTCCTACCCTCCCTAGACCCCACTTGTGGGATTATACTGGGTGGTTGTTGTTGTGGTTGTATATTGGTGCAATTTAATGAATTGATTTGACTTTATAAAAAAATGAAAAAGAAACTAAGTTAACTCTGTACTTTCTTGACTGATCTTTTGATGATAAGCTTAATGTGAACTTATGTTTAAACTTTCCTCCTCCAGGACTTCGTGAATACTTTTCTCAAGCTGATGAAAGGACTGCTGCTCCAAGAATCCCAGTTATGGTTAATATGATATCAGCTTCAGTTTCTTCCAAGAGGAGTCAAAAGTTCCAGGAGACTCTTCATCATCGTACTCGTTCTTTGGACCAAATACGTGCTGCAAATAGAAATGCTTCAATGATGGATGAGTATTCTGATGAGGAAGAAGATTTTCAAGGGGAGAATCAAGAGGTTTGAACTTTATACATATGCATAGTACTTTAGGCATCTCCTTCTGAACATGTGGCTTGGACTTTTTGCAGGTAATGCCACCCAGTCCTGAACATGAAATGAAGAAAACTGGTAGGTGCTGCCCCATTTGTATCGTGTTTGTAGTATTCACTAATTATTTATATTGTCTGCACAAATATTCTTTAGTGACAATAATTTTCTACTTTTGAAGCCCTCGAAGAACCACCTTTGGATCAAATTGATTTTTCCATCTTTTCGGGTAACCTTCGACGTGATGACAGTGATAATGGTCGTAACTGCTGGAGAATATCTGATGGAAATAACTTCAGAGTTCGTAGCAAGAACTTTTGCTATGACAAATCAAAGGTCCTTTAACTGTTTCTCATTTCCTTGATAAGCGCCTGGTTTTTTGATTAAATATGTCACCATGCTCTAAAATCACTTTGAAAATGTACGCAGATTGCTGCTGGTAAACCTCTGATGGATCTTGTTGCTGTTGACTGGTTTAAAGATACTAAACGGATGGACCATGTTGCTAAGCGTCCTGTTTGTGCAGCACAAGTAAGAAATAAATTAGTTTAGTTTCAAGGGGAGGTCTACCCATTTAGGGTGTTATTGGTTGCTAACTGAATGAAGTAACCAGAAATAGAAAACATCAAATTGCAGTCAAGATGTCTTCCTCACTTTCTTTTGGTTCCAATAGAAAATGTTGGAGGAAGAAGTGAGCATCACGACGCGCATGCACGCGCACACCATTCATCAAAATTTTCTAGAACACGGCTTAGTCTATGAAGGCTATTATGAGAAATAAAAGATGCATTGAAAAAATTGAGAGAATGCGATTAGGAGCACACTTCACAGTGTGCATAACTGTGTTTTCTTGATGGAGAACACTTAGATCAAGTATAGCTATTTATACTTTGCTACTTGACTATCTAAACTTCTCCCTCAAGCTGGTGCATACAAGTTGTCATACCGTGCTTGTTACATATGTAACTAATGTGGGGACAAGTGACGGGTTTCAGTTTGACTTCATTGTTACTATGTCTCCTAAAAGTTATTTTCTGTGATGAGTAACAATCAATCTGAATGTATTTAGTTCTCTCATGAAACACCAAACTCGATCCAATATGAATAGCAATTCATTATCACATTGTTTCCATCTGGCCGATTTCTCCAAATTGCAATTGTTTGATCCATGTGAGTGCATTTGATCTAGCAACCGCATTTTTTCTTACTCGTCCTAGGCACCAAATTACCTTCAACTGGAATGCAATGTCGAGAAATAGAGCGACTATAAATATATAGGGAGCAACCACCGGGTTTAGGGGGGAGTCTTATTCGTGAGCACATTTTTTCTCTTCCTAATAATATTATTCTTATTTTATTCTTCAAAGACATAGAAGGTTATCTTATGACCTTGTGTTCTCCCGACAAGTCAAATTAAAGTATTCAAATTGGACGAAGGCTGTGTGTCGTAAAACTTCACTACTCGGAAAGGTGGATATTTGATTGAGATAGAGGGAAGAAAAAGGAAGATGGACTTTTCAAATAGTAACTTATTGAGACATGGAAATGAAGTTAGTTGCAATATTATTTTGAGATGCCATTGTCTATTTTATAGAAAAGCAGGATACCTACCTTTGTACTTTACTATTTGAAAAATATTGACGAAGTTCAATAAGCCCTGCTTTTATTCTTCTAAGTCACTCTAATAAATGAGAAGTAATGGCTCCATTGTTTTCCTCAATTTTGTTTCACTCTTGCGTCAAATCACCAAACCAAACATTGGATGTAAGCAGTACCTTCTGTATAGCTTTATTTCACTGTTCATTATAGTCCCAACAGTGAACTTTAGAAGGTCAACTGGCCATTTTTCCATAAGCAAGAGTTTCAAGACTTGGTGATGGCTGATAACTTTCCCTTGTAATTGGCTTATTTTGGGGTAGGGCTCTCTAGAAGACCTGTATGGTTTGCTAGGTTATATTTTCTTTACCAAAGGCAGAAAAATCATATTCCTAAGAACAGCCATGATCCTGCTGAAGTCTCCAATTCATGTGCTTTAACTTTGTGCATGCTATCAATTTTAGCTATAGCACTTAAGCTTAGCCTATTGTACTCAATAGATTGAGTACAACAACAACAATACTACGCCTCAGTCCCAAGTAAGTTTGGATTAGCTTTATGAATCCCCACTGCATTTAAGCTCAACTCATGTCATCATCATACCAAATAAAATAAAAGTGAAAAATAAGTGAAACATATATAATGCTCCCTCCATGCCAATTTATGTGGCATTCTTTCCTTTTTAGTCAGTCCCAAAAAGAATGTCATCTTTCCTAATTAGAAGCAATTTATCTTTAGAATTCATACTTTACCCTTAATGAATTGATTTACAGCCACACAAATATCTATGGTTTGTTTTATACCACGAGTTTCAAAAATCTTCCTTTGTGCGAAACACCGCCACATAAAGTAGGATGAAGGGAATAGTAATAATACTAATAATATTAGAAGTTTCTAACAAGTCTAAAACCTATTCCTAACTAATAGATATCACCTATATGAATCTTTTTCTTCTTTTGCGTCCTATCTTTAGCTAAGTCAACATTGAGACAACTTTCTTCCATTTAGGACTACCCGCCCACTTTTAACACTTCACTTACCATAGTTTCACACTTACGGACTAATGCATATGTAGGTCGATGTAGGACATAACCAAGTCATCTCAAGGGACCTTCTCTCATTTATCCTAAATGCATGCTACTTGCACCTTGGCGAATGTAGCCATTTTTAATCTACGCACTAGATTGAGTACCATAATTTAATTCGTCTTTGTGAATTTGTTTCCAGGTTGCTGCAGAAAAAGGACTTTTTTCTTTGGTTATAAATGTGCAAGTAAGTTATTTTGCTATTTTATATTTTGTGTTAAACTTCCAAGTGCTTCAGGGAGAAATAAGTAAACAACATTTGTCTTCTGAAAGGTTCCTGGATCAACACACTACAGCATGGTTTTCTATTTTGTCATGAAAGAGTTAACACCTGGTTCTCTTTTCCAACGGTTTGTTGATGGGGATGATGAGTTCCGCAACAGTAGAATGAAGCTCATCCCATCAGTTCCGAAGGTATCTTTTATTTCTTTCAGCTCTCTTGAATGATATCCGGTAGTAAAATGTTGATTGATTATATTTGTGATATTGTGACGAACACAAACCATACCGATATTTTAACTAGTTTTGGTTTTATACAATTCTAGGACAATTTTTATGTTTTGATTTTAAACACATCTCTTCAGAATTTTTTTCTCATCAGTAAGAGAAGCGAGGATGCCGAGGGTCTATTGGAAACAACCTCTCTACCTTAGGTAGGGGAGATCTGCGTACACACTACCCTTCCCAGACCCCACTTGTGGGATTATACTGGGTTGTTGTTGTTGTTGTTAAGAAAAGCGAGGAACGTCTCTTCAGAGTTCTATGAATAAGGAACACATAACTTGGCTGAAGAGCTGGGTGGGCTGAGATAGAAAGTGTTCTCAGGTCCATATGATTGATTTGTGGGTAGAGGATGACAACGAAGCAGCATAAGTGAAGTAACTCAAAATATTACTTTGAAACTTTAACCAATAGCTGAAGCGTAACAATGGAACCAATACAGAATTTACTTGAGCGATCAGGGACACACTGTCTTGGAATGAAACGTAGATGACCCCTCTTTCAAGAAGATGTTCTCTCTTGAGATTCTTGTGCATTTCTTTTGTCAGATAATTTATTGGTTGCCGGCAGTGAAATTTCTGTTTCTACTCCCCTATTTAAAGTTGCCAGTGTTTGACCAATCTCTGCAAATAAAAGTAGTTTGATGTCATTTTACAAGTTTCCTTTTACATCATGCATGTGATTATCAAATGCATGTTAAACAGATATGCATGCTGAAACTTGCGGGCAATCTTTGAGAGATTTTGCTGTGTTCTCCACTTCCTTCCTTCTATATCTTTGTTACAATGTATATGTGCTTAGAATTGACCACTCTCATGTACATGAAGGGCTCATGGATTGTGCGTCAGAGTGTCGGAAGTACCCCTTGCATACTGGGGAAGGCAGTTGACTGCAACTACATCCGTGGTCCCAAGTATTTGGAAGTAAAGACTTATGCCCCTTTCTCTTTTGAGTTATTTAACATACAGCGACACAACGTGTGCTGTACACTGGTAAGGTGTATTTGTAGTCCCAGATTTGATCATGTGCTGTTTATGTTCTGTAGATTGATGTTGATATTGGTTCTTCCACTGTGGCAAATGGAGTTTTGGGGCTTGTGATTGGTGTAATAACGAGCCTAGTAGTTGACATGGCTTTTCTTGTACAGGTATGTGAGTAGACCTTCACCTGCTAGATTTTGTTGCATTGATGATAAATTGAATCTGGACAGTTTGTTGAACTCTGTCAAAGAACGTATGGGTCCAACTATCTTGGAATGTGTGAATAAGTTTGAGTTATATAGGTACAAGTATATAATACTTCCTCAGTCCCATTTTATATGACACCATTATTATTTGGAGAAGTCAAAAGCAGATTTTTTATTAGTAAGATTTTTAAATACTTCTTAAATACAGTTATCAAACATTCCGACTTGTGGTTCTTTCCAGTAGTTCTTGAATATGTATAAAATTCATTTAAAAGATTAAGGTTTGATGTCTTAATAAAACCTAAATTCAGATGACTTATATTATTCCTCATACTTCAGATCTATCATTCGTTCGGAGAGGAGAGAGAAACAAAATGAATTAATCCAGTTAGTCTAACACATATAACTTGATACATTTGGCTGTTTTCTGTATAGACTTGTAAGTTTGCACTACCAGACGGGAAAAAAAGCTCTTTTATCTACTTCGAAATGAAGATAGATTATTGGAGATATCCCAGAGTTCTTTAGGTTGGCCATTGTATGTTCTCGGTTCTTTAATAAATATTCATTTCTAATCTAAAGTTTCCTTACTAATAACATTCATCCCCACCAACCAACATGCAACCCAGCTGCCTAACTTCAGAAGGAAGGCGAAAAAATGTATTTGGCATCATGCAAATGTGTAATTCATCTTCCTTTAAAAACTTCCTTGCACTGTAATCCTTTTTGTGAGGTTATGTATGCCCAAATCTGATGATATATTTGACTATTTTGTGTTAGGGCAACACCCCTGATGAGTTGCCGGAGCAACTTATAGGTGCCGTACGTGCATCTCATATAGAACTCTCATCTGCTATTGTACCAAAGTTGGAGTCTGATACTTCAGAGTAGGTCAAATCATACCCATAGTTAACTTGTTGAAGAATTTTTTTGAAAGATATGTGTACACAGATGTAGTTCTTTTCTATTTGTCATTCATTATGCTCTTCAAACAGTTTGGAGATATCCCAGAGTTCTTTAGGTTGGCCATCAACTTTATTAGGTTCAATTTTCTTAGCTCACTTATCAGAAAGAGCAGTGAATATATTGTCTTATTCCCAGGTGCTGATCCGCGGAATAAATAACATGAAGTTTATTTGATAGTTTCTTCTTCCTTTTAAAATAAAATAAAAAAAATAAGAAAACCCTGAATTCTGTCTGACATATATGTGAATTATACTATGATTTTGTTGTCTGGAATTTTCCAGTTTAAATCACGTCATAGAGGATGTTTTCTCGTGTAGTTTGCCGAACAAATTGGAAATAAATGATTTGCTCTTTTTTTTTCCCCTTTTGGTAAAAGGAAATAGGGAAGGCCATAAGAGTGGTTCTGATAGAATGTTCTAGTGCCTTGTTCTCTTTTAGTTTTGTTTTGCCAAATTCGCCAGTCTTGAAATTTTTTAAAGTTATCTATCTACCATGCTGGCAACCTAGTTTACATTTGGAGCTAATGCCCGTTTTAATTGGGAGAATGATACAGTTACCCATAAAAATAAAAGTATTTATCTTTTTTTACCCATTTGTTATTCTACCCATAAAATAATTATATTTTTTACCCATAGTATTTTTTTGTGGGGAATTTATTCTTTATTCTCCAATTCTTTTTTATTCCTATGCTTCTTTTCTTCTTTTCTCCTTTTCGTTTTTTTCGTTTTCCTCTTTTTTTTTTTTTTTTTTTTTCCTTTTCTAATTTCATTTAACTTCTTTTTGTAATATTCTTTTTCTCTTCATAATCTAATTTTATTTACCGTTTTTACTATTTTTTTATTATTCTTTTTTTTATACAATAAGAAAAAAATGTATAAAAATAATTGATAGAGTAAATATTTGTTCACCTTTTTTTTTTTAATTTAAATAGTACAATATACCTTTTTTCTTCTTTTTTTTTTCTCATTTTTTAAATTCAATTATTAAACTGAAATAATATTAGTTGTCATCTGATCTAATTCATTGAATATCACATTGAATGTTGTTGAACACCATAAATTACATAATCAGATTCTAAGAATCAACACGTGATTGCCATGCAAACCTTGATCTCCTTCCCTATAAATATCAGTACACACTCTTCCATTAAAAGTAATACAACCAGTTATAGAGCACGAAAACATAATCTACGGCAATAAAATCTCCATATATACTAGTTAGAATAAAAATAATAAATATTGAAAAATGCAACAAAAGTAGAAGTAGCAAAAAAGACTTCTAGTACCATGTGATACCAATATGGTATATATGTAGGGATGTTCATGATTCGGTTTGGATCGATTTTTTCCTAAAAAGAAGCCAAACCAAGTAAGTTGGTTTTTCAAATATTAGAACCAAACCAAACCAATTAAGTCAGTTCTTTCTCAATTAGGTTTATGTCGATTTTTCGGTTTTTTTGATTATTTATCGATTTTTTCTTAAATATAAGACATATACTACCAAACACATATTTCGGCGACCACATTTTCAGTGTAACACTATCAAATCAATTGCCTTTTGAGAAATCAATTATTTACCACGATATATTGATGATAATTGAATCAGATAGTGATGAATAATTTAAGGACTCAATTAAAAATATATTATTTTTAACATTAAATAGATTCTTACACTTAACAAAAGAAAACTACCAATCAAACTAGAATATAAAGGTAAAGATCTGTACTAAAAGCGCAACCGATTATCATTTACTATAAAAAATTTGAAACTTTGTATAAAAGTATACATATATATATAGGTGTAATAATAAATTTAAAATAGCTACTCCGATATTCGATTTGGTTCGGATTTTTTATTAAAATAAAAACCAAACCAAATTTGATCGGTTTTATATTTCAAAACCAAAACCAAACCAAACCAAACCAAACCAAAATGTATCATATTTTTGGGTCGGTTTGGTTTGGTTTTCGATTTGGTTCAGTTTTTCGGATTTTTATGAATACCTATATGTATACCAATAGAGTATATGATTTCTCTAGAATATTGCTACAACTATCTGCAACTATACTACTGTACCAAAATATTAAAGACCACAATAAAAGTATGAGAAAATTACATGCACATATTGCAAGCTAAATATTCGCAAAACAACTTGCTCATTTCGTATAATAAGAGGGTATATAGAGTATAGAGTCGTTCCAACAATTGCCTATAACTATAAAAATTATTACATAATATACATAATTTATGTCCATCGTCACACAAAAATTCCAGCATTGCAACTCATGTTCACATAAATAATTTCATAATAGAATTTACTTAAAATGCAACTAAAACAACCAAAATAATGTTCAAACTACATATGATATCAACATGGCATATAACTATACCAACATGGTATACAATTTTACTAGTTAATTTCCGAAAACTATATGACTATACTACTATTACATAACACACATGCATAAAGAGAAAAATAAAAAAATAGTGTACCACATATTAATATAATAAGGTATTTCAAGATATTGTACTATATTACTTTATTAATTTTTTTTTAAATATTATACCAATTAAATACAGCTAATACAACCAAAAAATAATTCAACTGACATATGATACCAATATAGTATATAGCTATACTAATATGATATATAATTGGAATAAATTGTATACTAAAATGGTATATTTGTATACTATTTGGGTATACCATACAAATTCGTCTTCTTCTCTGGTTCAACTATATTTCAACCCAAATTTCTAAAATCTACTACAAAGTCTTCACCAAATTGACTAAAACTTTAGCTACAACCTCCAATTATCGGATTAAAACAATTAAAAACTCAAACAAACCAAGTAATGAGTATCAAGCTTCAAGGTCCTTCAATGGTGGATTTAAAATAAATCTCCAAAAACCAGCATCAAAGGTACAATCTGCACATCAAAGAACAATAACTAATAAATGTCAACAGTAAAACACTATAAAAAAAATCAGATATGGCATTTTGAACTCATTCATATGGAATTTCAAAAATTGATCTGTTCTTCCTATGATCTAGTTTTTGAATTGTGCCCTGTATTTTAGTGTTGAAAACTTGTTTGCAGTGCTAAAACCACAAAGGCTTGAAGTTATTTCAATTTCCAATGCAAACGGATGGGAGAATAGGGCAAATCAATGCCTCAGTTCTTGGTTGCATAAAGCATACACGAACTTTATCAAAATAGTACAATAGTATTTTCATACATTCAAGAATTAATGTTGCAATCGATATCCACAAGAATTGATCTGTTGTTGGCAGTGACTAGCAGCGGTAGGAATTAGTGGATAAATAGTTTGGGCCGCATGGGTAGGGGTAGTAAATAGTTTGGGTATTGACAATAAAGGGTAAATAGTTTGGAACTAATGTGTATAAAATAAAATTTTCTTGTTTTAATTCGGTTTTGGAATTGGCTTAAAAGAATTAATTTTAGGGGTGTGTTTGGTATAACGCAAAATATTTTCTTGGAAAACAAATAGTAATCTTATTCATTTTTCGGTGTTTGGTACGCAAATTGGGGGAAATGACTTTTCAAAAGTATTCATAAATAATTTAGATATAATAAACATAAAGTCATAAACTTTCAAACCAACAACCTTCCAAACCCACAAATTTCATAAACTTTCGAACTGCTAAACTTTAAAAACTGCAGAATTTCAAACCCCTAAACTTTATAATTTCTAAATCCGTAAACTTCCAAACACATAAACCTCCGAACCCATAGTTTTGGAACTTGTAAAATTTTGAAATATTAAGCCGATAAATTAAAAAATTAAAACTGAAAAATATATTTAACAAAAAAAATTTTGGGAGGGGGGAGGGGGAGGGGCAGTAAAACGAAAAAA
>MU669599.1:160202-205178 GCA_026770625.1 Nicotiana glauca
GGGTGGGTGGTGCAAAAAAAGAAAAAATCGAAATTTAAAATTATAAAAATAAAAATTAAGGTAATTTTTTTTTTGTGGTGGGATGGGGAATGGCTGGGTGGTAACGGAAAAACTGAAATTTAAAAAAGAAAGTCTCTTGAAAAGGCGTTGGGGTGGGTTGGGGAAGGTTGAGAAGTAGTTTTGGAAAATATTTTCCCATCTCTTGATAAGGACATTAGGAAAATATTTTTCAAAATATTTAAGCCAACCAAACATGGGAAAATTGGAAATATTTTTTGGAAAATATTTTCCTTCATACCAAACACACCCTAGATTTCGTCTTGGGAAATAACTGAGCGAGCTCGGATTTATTTTTGAAACGGTTTCTGAAAAACTTTTGGCATGAATTTGTGTAATAAATTGCAGAAGATATATTGTTTAGTGGCTATTAACTTTCTATAACTACCATATACTTAATTATTTTCTATAGCTATTTTTTCAGTATTTATGGTCAAGTATTCGATGTATTCAATCTATTGTATTCATGAATACAGTAGGAAAATTCGGCTAAAAAATAGGAAACACAATTGTACCTTTATGTATTCAGGTGTATTCGTGTTATGTATTTACGAATATAATAACGGAAATTAACATAAAAATAGGTCCTTCCAGCTGTTTAAAAATGAAAACTGGATCAATTAATATGATACACTCCTAGTATAATTCAACAAACACCGTTAAAACATATGACATTAGCAATCCAAGTTATGGGAAGATTCTGCAAACGTTAAACAAAAGAATACATAGCCACCTTCATAGTTTCACTCATTTTCCCCCCTAGCATCGTTCAATAATTTTCCCCCCACTAATACTGTTCGAGATTCTGCTTAGAAGTGGTACACGTATCAACAGATGGCAAGTTTAACCAAAAAATTGAATACCTATGTAATTCAATTCCAAAAAAACTGCTGAAAAAAATAATACAACCATGTGCAAGATTATACTAATATATAAATACAATAGAATACAAACGTTTGAAAATAAAAAGCAGAATATAATCACTGAACATAGCTAAATCTGAAAATATAATAAATATGGTAAAATACAATGAATACAACTTTTTCTATCATTTAAATACACTGAAATACAGTAAAAAAAATATATGTTGTTAATACAACACTGTTTGTCATTTAAATACATTTATGTCACGATCCAAAAATCACGAGTCGTGATGACACATAACTCAACCCGCTAGGTAAGCCAACAAATAGAAAAACACAACTCAATTGAGATTATAAGAGAAAAGAGAATAGATAACTAAACGTTTACAAGTTTACCCAAGACCTGGTAGTACGAATCACGAGCTTCTAAGATTTGAAATTTTAAAATTGATACAAATAAATACTCTGTTGAAGGTTACATAAACATATTAGCAATAATCTAAGCTACCAAGGACAAGTGGCAGCTATATCCAAACGCACGAACATCTTCCGAATCAACACCCGACGTTACCAGCAGCTCCGTTCCAAAATCTGTCGCAATGTACAGAAGTGCAGTATCAGTACAACCGACCCCATGTACTGGTAAGTATTTTGTCTAACCTCGTCAAAGTAGTAACGAGGCTTTTAGTTAAAAGATGCTTCTTGTTATAACTTGTATTTTAGATTAGCAGTAAAACAGTTCAAAGCATATCAGATAAATGTTTTATATTCAACTCAACGGGACAGTCAAAAAGTACTAAAAGGAATCACACTAGTAAATTTACAATCTTTCCTGGTATAAGAAGTATATCCAAGATATCACGTCAAACGGCACGGTAATACCCTTTATGCTTCTATCTCTGCCTCTCCATAGGTATATATGTATGTATGTATGTATCTGCCTTACCATATGTGTGTGTGTGTGTATCTATATATCTATATATATATATATTTATATATATATATATATATATATATATATATATAATTAATTTATTTGTGACAAATCAATTAGCACGACCACACCTTTCGTGCGTTCAGCTCATCCTCCCAAACGTACAAGTAAAGAACCAACCAGATGATAGAAATATCGATAACAGGAATTATAAAGTAGGAAATACGCAAGTGCAACAATGGACAAGGATACACATGTGGGCAACGGTAAAATACTAGGTGAAAAACATGTGAGTAATAACAACAATTGGAAAACAACGAATATCAACTTCAATTAACTAGCATATTGGAGGCCTAAGTACAAATATAATAAATAAGACAGGAATACATGATTTTTACAAGTTGACAGGTAAAGGCATGAATGACTAACATGGTTGTTTACCGTGAATATGGTAACAAAAATTAAATTTATAAATAAAATTCTAAAAATACGTGATCTATTCCCGAGCTAGTTTGTAAGGGTGATTAGTGCTAAACATGGAGTAAAACAGTAAAGATAAATCTAGCCAAAAAAGATAATCAAACTAGTGAGGGGATGTTCCCGGGCTTAGAGAAAGCCAGTAGATACCTCGGGGCTAGGCCTCGAGCCTACCTCGGGCCTATCGAGGGTAGTCGGGAAAGGAATAACAGGTAAGCATATATATATATATATAAGCAAGGCTTTATACCGTCAATCTTGAACTAAATGACGAAGAACAAACGAAGAACAATAAAATGCTAGAGCGACCTCGGGGTCGAAGAACACAGATAACTTAGAAGAAAGAGATAGAGAGAGATATTATTGCTTATTGGAGAAGTGGAGCAACATCAGTCCCTTACAAGGTGGGGTGAGTCCCCCTTATATAGGCGAGAAGACTTGGTAAAAGTATGCATATATTATTTACAAGAGTAGAAAGATGGGATAGCCTATCACACATCATCTCGATAGGTTACAGCTGCCCTGTCAGGTGTAGCCATGCGCTCCGGAGTCATCTTCTCTCACCCTGACCTCGATCTCTGCTTCCTTATATTTGGACCTCGATGAGCCCTGAGGTCGAGAACTCGATCGTAGTCTTTCATCCTCGGGGTCTCGAGAGAGGCTTCCCAAATTGTCTTGATAGCGAAAATCAAGTCTTTTGATTTTTACCGCGTACAGATAGTCTCCACATTTCTCATGACGAAGTGATGGGAAACAATTCCGACACTCGACTCCTCGAGCTTCCTTTGGCGATGTTATAATGGCGATTCAGATCGCGGTGTAATCCTTCGTAACTGTTGGTGTGTCTCATAGATCCCTACTCGATGTCCTATCGTTTCCGCTCCTCGAGGCAAAAATGCTGCCGTTGGTTTTTTTTTCAAGGACGTAGTAATTATACCTGTCGGTCAATCTTTTAGAGCATCGATGATCGTGTCGTTTTCTCCCTATAAATGAGGGCGTTTTGTGGTATTATATCTTTTCATCTCAACACTTGTTGGTACGTTTTGCTTCTTCCTTTCCATCGTCTTCTTTTGTCTTTGGTTATCATGATAGGAGATTTCTATCTTGAGGCTGTTTGGAGGGAGTCTTCCGGGCCGCGTCGAAGCCTTCTGTCGGGGTCTACCTTTATCGAACATAAACATGTACATTGGCCGCTGCTACTATCATCGGCTCGAGATGGCGATGGATGGAGAGTTGGTTTCACCTTTGCTTAGATGCTTGTTTGGATTATGCACCGCTGCTCACTCTTCTACCTGGGCCTGGTGTCGCACTTCATTCCTAGGGCTCTTCTTTCCCAAAGGATAAAGTGGCACCACGGTTGTTGAGAAGGGGGCCCGCCGAATCTTCAAGCTTTGGCTTTGGCAGTCCATGCCTCTTTTCTCTGCTTCCTCCGTATCCCCTTCTTTTCCTTCTCTCCATCTTCCCCGATAGAGATCTCTTAGGGGATCGAGCTGGGAACCTATGGGAGGTGGAGGTCGAAGGAGTCACCCTCGAGGATACGTGCTCGAGGGTGGGGCGCCCAGGTATGCTGATACTAGAGATGAACTCTCGAAGGCGGACCGGGCGCCCAGGTTTCATCACATGTACATCCTTCCGCTCCTCAAATTTAGGCGTAGATTCTTGTAAGCCTTTGTACCTTGTATGTAATGACCCTCCGGGGCTTTGTAATCGAATGCTGTGAACCCTCAGGGTTTTTTGTACTTTGTAAACTTCATAAATGAGAAACGAACTTTGTTGACCTCTGCTTTTGAATTTGCTCTATTTCCTTATGCTTTCATGCCCATCGAGGCTCTTCAAATGCATTCCTTTGTGTTGCTGATCGTCGATATTAATTTTGGATGTGAGCATTTGCTTTGATTTTTTGTCGATTGATATGGGCTCATGTCGATCCCACTGTCGTCCCTCGGGACAGCCGTGGGTCGATCTAATGGGCTGGTGCTCATAAGGGTCTCCCGAGTTATTCAAAGATCGCGCGTTGGGTTCCAGGGCCTCCAGGGGCACTGCTCCGGATGTAGGTCGTCTTTGGGTACCTCGGAGATCTTATTGGTCTGGGTGTAAAGGTCCTTTTTGGGCCGTATGAGATAGATTTCTACTTCTCCCTTGGCGCTTGTTTGCTTTCACGCCCTTCAGGGTTTTTAAATGCCTTCTACTACTTATAGGCCTTTGTAGCTTGTCGTGATAGCTTGTTTTGGTCCCCAGCTGATTGGCAAGGCTCTTTCCTGCTTTCTTTTTTGGTTGTAATATGGCTTGATGTGGGACCGACCAGATAGGCTCGAGCTGTCGGGGCCTACTGGTTTGTTTGGAGATCTTGCATCAAATTTTGGGGCCTTCGGGAACAATACCCCGGATGAAGGTCATTCCTGGATGCCTCGGTGGGTCCTGTTGATTTTGATGTGGACAACTCTTTCAAAGAGTGTAAGGTTGGCTCCCATTCGAGGAGTTTGCCTGTGTGCGGGGCGCTTCCTTGGGGCCTCGTCAAGCTTTGGAGATTGGAGCTTCCCAGGTTTGATCCTACGGAGAAGGAATCGCGATCTCGGACGCGCGCCTCGCGTATGGCATTGGCGCTATGGAGCTCATTGTGACCTTGCTTCTTGGCGGACAGAGGTTTCAAATGTGAAACACTGCCTGGAGCATGGAGATAATTCGTATGGATCCTCGATCTTGGTTGTCTGTTAGTTGATGTTTCTTGGGTCGGGTATTGACCCGTCGATCCGTATCGAGGCCATTGGCTTCCTGGAGCTTACATCTGGTAGGTGACTTTGCCACTGCCTTTTGTATATCAGAGGTATAGCTTCGGCCTCTTTGTGAGACTTCGCTATTTTTGGGCAGCTGTCCATCCGTCTCGACATAGGGCCTCTTATCTTTTAAAGTGTGAAAAGCATCTGTGCTTCTTCGCTTTACTTTGTTAGTTCTGCTTCAGTCATGGCGACCACTTCGGACTCGTTAAGGCAAAGGACGGGGGAAGCCATTCCCAGTGTTGGAGAGTCGAAGGGCTCCGCTCTAGAGATGACGTCCTTGATGAGAGAGAAATACCTGGGGATGGAGAGGCAATATTGTGGGTGGAGCGAGGGGATGACACTGTGGGTGCTTTCCCTCGCGAAGGCATCACGGACTCTGCTGATGGTTTTTTGAGCGTGTAGTTATACCCTTTTGCATTTGGCCCTCTTGATAAGGTCGTGCTTGACTTTTGCTTGAAGTATCGGGTTACCCTGGCACAGATTCATCTGTCGTTTTGGCGAACAATGCTGATGATGAGACTCTTTGCGTAAAAGGACGGACTTGAATTCACACTCGACCATCTCGTCAGGCTGTATCGGCCTTTCCACCGTCGAGGACTACTAACCTTGAGGGATCACTCACCTACGCACTTCCTTGTTGACGATGATAAAGGTGGAGATCGAGGGTGGTCCAGTTGGTTTGTCTGAGTTAGGACGACCTATGTTATCCCTGTGGAGTTCCTACCGTTCCCCGAAGGGTAGAATTGCGCACGTAAGTGAGGCTCTTTGCCGTTTCTTCAGTTTTTGTTTATAGTAATTCGGCTAAGTAATCAGTATTATTCCCTTTGTTGCAGAAACTTCGTGGGCGCCGGGCCAAGTTCATGATTTGCCCGGCTGGGTTCGGAGGCTGGTGACCCATTCATCTTGCGATGAACACAGGTGGCGAGCTATGTCTCGCATCAGGTGTGGAGTGGACCATCAAGTTATGTGCGTATGTTGCTTTTTTCTTTTGTCGATATGTTCCTGAAGCGGTATTTTCCTATCTCATCTACGCTGGACGCGTTGTTTTTGTAGATATCGGGCGATTTCTTAAGGTGAGGCGGCATTTTCCTAGGGAAGAGATGGAATCGTTGACTTTCGAGCGAGAGACGATAGCAGTAAGAGGGTCCAGGACCCATCATGCGAAGGAGCTTCTAGTGGCACAGGTCGGGCTCATATTTTTGAGGATGGGGCATCACCCGAGTCGGCTGTACCTGGGGTACCTATTTCTCTGTGAGTGGCTCCCTCGAATGAGCATGTTATGTCCGGAGCCGGTTCTTTCGGGATTGCAGGAGCGGTATCATCAGGAGTGTGTTCTCATTTGGAGAAAACTTTCCATCTTCACTTTGTGGTGAGTTCATGCATAATTCTCTCATACCCCGTGTCTTCATCCCCTCATTGAATCTTTCCTATGCAGGCCTGTGATAGGCTCAAGTCCGAGTTGCTTGGTCAAAAGGCCAAGTTCCAGAGGGTTCGGGATGAGGGAGAATCCCTTAGGCTTCTTTGCAATGAGAAAGAAGTTGAGCTGCAGCATTGGCAGTATGAGGCGTATCGGAGCTCAAACTATGAGAGCTGTTTGATGGAGCAGGTAATTTCCCGTAATGCGTTCTTTGCTTCTTTTTAATTTTTAAGGCTAACTTCTTCTTGCTGTGTTAGCTACAGAAAGAGATAGAGGGCTTGGAGTACCTCAAGGGTGAGGTGAACCGTGTCAGCGCAGCCTGCGAGGAACTAATGGGCCAAGTGCGGGCTCAAGCCTTGGAGGAGGTGAGTGCTTCAGCCAAGATTCCTGCCTTCGAGGCCCAGCTCAGCTTATCCCAAAGTAACGCCAAGGTTCAAGCGGATATGATCGAGAAAATGGAGTCTGACCTTTCGAAGGTCAGGGGCGAGATAGTTGATGCCCGAGTAGAAGCAGCGCTGAGCCGAACGAGGCCGGATCATGAGATGGCGATTTACATAGAGGAGGCTGCTGATGCCCAATCCGAGTTGAGGCAAGCTCTTGATCGTGAGAAGAGGATCGAGGAATATGTCCGCTGCCGATCCCGGAGAGAAGTGTTCGAGAAAGTTGGAGCGAGAGGCTTTATCCTCTCGGGGGAATTGGCTCAAGCAAGGGCGGACGATCGCGATGCTTGGTCACTCCTTGCGGGCATTGCAGAGGGCGATCTTGACAGGTTGTAGACTTTTGGCACAAAATATAGCTCCTACTATTTTGTAGCTTGGTCTCCGGCGTGCGCAGAGCGTGCCTGTAGGTGGAGAATATTTTTGTCATATGTAATGTAAGGAGAATTTAAAAGCGTTTTTCTTTTTGTACCTTTTTTTGTCGTTGCTCTCGATCGTGTAGATTGGTTTATGGGATCGATCCCTGAGTTGTGCTATGGCTCAAACTCTGACTGGCCTTCCGGATTTTTCCCGCCTTCATGGGTGGAGGGTAATGACCCTATGTGCTCCTAGACCGAAGCATTTTTGCGGGCGCATGGCCTGGGGATTTGTTGCGACTATTGATAGCATCATCGGGGCCGTGCTTCTAGGTGTTTGGTAATTGAATTGCTCTCGGGTTCAGTCTCTGAGTTGGGATCCTGACTCAGGCTTATTTTACCTTCGAGCCCGTTTGGGTTGGTGATAATGACTTTCATTCTCTGCCCTAGGGCATTTTGCGATTTTCCAAGTTTAGTTTTCGAGTCGCATTGCGATTCGAGCTGTAATCGACCCTTAAATCTCATCTGAGTTTTTGGCCAGCGATGGTGACCTTCCGCGTTGCTTGGCCATTGGGACCTTTTAGTATGAGTCCCGGAGGCATGCTTATCCGGCGACAGTGGTACTTACGTTGTTTGGTCATAGAGACCTTTTAATATGAGGCCCGGTGGCTCGCTTAGCTGGCGACAATGGCGCTTACGCTGTTTGGTCGTAGAGACCTTTTGATATGAGTCCCGGAGGCTTTTCTTAGTTTAACTATTTTGAATCCGGTCTCTGAATCAGGTTACGATTCGAGCTCACTTTAATCCTCAATGTCAATTTTCAAGTTGATGGTTGTAGAGACCTTTCGGTGTGAGGCCCGGAGGCTTTGCTTAGCCGGCAACAATGGCACTTACGATGTTTGATGTGAGGCCTGGAGGCTTTTTTTAGGCTTTGTTTCCTCTCATTAAGGTCTTGTTGATTATTTTTCTTGACCCGTCGTTGGTTCTAAAAGAACCTCGATTTCAAGTCGTAGTCGACAATGTTTTAAGCACCTCGGAAGGTTCATAGCCCATAGGTCGAGTAGATCGACGCTTTTTTTTTTTGGAGCCGATATGGTTGGGATTCATTTTTTTGCCTATTGAGGGAAGCCTGTGTTTAACTGGTTCTTTTTGAAGTAGATTCGGAGGATTTTTTAGCAACAGTCGGGCGTCCCCGAGTCTCATTTTTTAGGTTGTAGCAGCCGTTTTGACCGGAGTCGTGTGTGTTTGGCCGGGGACATTTTTGATTCCGAGAAGTAGTTTTAGGCGTCTACACTGAGGGTATGCCCTTTAGGGATTCTTACAAATGTGATGTATAGCCTAAAATGTGGGATTTTTCATGCCTGTTGAGGTCTTACAGTTTGCCATGCCTGTTGAGGTCTTACAGTTTGCCATTTCTGTTGAGGTCTTACAGTTTATGGAGAATAGATCTGGTTTTGCCGAGGCTACCCGCTAGGGTCTTACAATTTCGGATTTTCCAGTGCGTGGCAATTGGCGACAATCTCCGAGTCATCGAGTTCGCTTGAAGACAGCTTCTCGTGACCTCGGAGCTATTTTCCAGAGGCTTGGTGAGACCGGAGTTCCGACCTGGGGTCGCGCAAGTTGTCGAATTGCTCATGGTGACTCTTCGAATATATCGGATCATTCTAGGTGTGAATACCGCCTTTTGTAGTCTTGGGGTCATATCGCGAGGTCTTTGTGAGCTTGGAACCTCGACCCTGGGGTCGCGAGGGTGCCGAATTGATTAAGTCTCTGAGCAGTTTGGGATGTATTTGATGTAGAGGTTTTTTGCTAAGGATAAGCCGAAATATTTTTCTTTGAGGCGTTGAATGCTTGGAAAATATTCTTGATTGCTTGGCGAAAATATAAGTTGTAAATATATGTTGTCCTGTTGTCGTGAGTCTGGTCTACATAGGTGTGACACTCCTGATTATTCGATGTGCTTGTATGGTTCCATATTGGAAAATAGAGAGAGAGATCGTGGACTTGTTAGGACCCTTCCCTGGGGACGTGCAGTTCTGCTAATAATCTTGTTGGCGGAACCCTCTTCCTGATAGAAACCCGATCGAGAAAAGAATGCCCGACGGCCCCATTGTAACGACCCGACTGGTCGTTTTTCCTTTTAGAACCCCGTTCTCCTAAATAAAACCTCCCGTACTTGCTTTAGCTAATTTATCACTTGCGGGGACGGTTGGTTCGGGGTTAGAAGAGTTTTGAGTGAAATATGTTCAATTGTTTCTTCAGGATTCTCTTAAAGGACCAAGTTTGACTTCGGTCAACTTTTTGGGGAAACGGACCCGAATTCATAATTTGACGGTCCCGAGGGTCCGTGGGAAAATGTAGGACCTGGGCGTATGTCTGGAATCGAATTCCGAGGTCCCTAGCCCGAGTAATGAATTTTTATTAGAAATTGTTAAATCAAAGTTTTAAAGAATTAAAGAAACTTAGAAATCATTGATTTCCTAGTTATCGGGCTCGTACTTTGGTTCAGACGCTTGGTATAGGTCTGTAATATCGTTTAAGACTTGCCCGTAAAATTTGGTTTCAATCCGAGTGGTTTAAGGGCGTTTTGACCCGTTAGAGAAGAATTAAGAACTTGAAGTTCATTAATTTGATTCATTTGGTTTTAGGGGGCGATTCCTAGATTTAGCATTGTTTCGGGTGTTGCGAGGGTTCGAGTGGGTCTGCCTCGTAATTTTAGACTTATCGGTATGTTCGAGCGGGGCCCGGGAGCCCCGAGCGTCAAGCGAACGAGGCTCGAGTGAAGTAGGAAAATTGCTAAGGCGCTGAAATTGCTGCTTTTGTTATAACCAAGGTGCGGTCAGAACTCCGCAGAAGCGACCAAGGGCAATCTAGGCCAAGACCGCAGAAGCGGCTCCCTAGCAGCAGATGCGGCTCCGCAGATG
Source organism: Nicotiana glauca (assembly GCA_026770625.1). Classification (NCBI taxonomy): domain Eukaryota; kingdom Viridiplantae; phylum Streptophyta; class Magnoliopsida; order Solanales; family Solanaceae; genus Nicotiana; species Nicotiana glauca. The sequence continues at coordinate 170,445 of MU669599.1, forward strand.
CTGGCCTCAAACCGCAGAAGTGGTTCCTGACCTTTTTGGCCAATTCCACAGATGTGGCTCTTCTTCCACAGCTACAGGACCGCAGGTGCGGTCCCCTAACCGCAGATGTGAAAATCGCTGGGCAGTAAGCTTCATTTAATTCGAGCTCAAAGACCATTTTTTTCATTCATCTCTACACTTGGGCGATTTGGGAGCTTCCAAAGAGGGGATTTCAACGTAGCACTTCAACGTATGTTAATTCCACTCATTATTAGTTTAAATACATGTATATTAAGTAGATTAAACACTAAAAACTAGGTGAAATTAAAGGGGTTAGAGCTAGACCTAGGGTTTAAATAAAATTAAGATTTAACTACGAAGTTTGTTATGAAATGAACTAGAATTCATATATTATTGATCCTTAGGTTATAGAGAACAACTTGCTTCGAAAAATCTTGGAATCCGGGCACGTAGGCCCGGGGTCGGAATTTAGGAAACTTGTGAAAAAGGTTGGGAAATCGCTTAAATAGTTAGAATTCGATCTTGTAGGCCTATATTGTCTAGTTCTTACTTCATTTAACTAGTTTGTGATCGTTTGGCTCTGGATTAAGGGCTTAGGCTTGTTCTTGATATTGGACGTGCACTTTGGAGCGAGGGGAGTCTCCTTTCTAACCTTGTAAGAGGGAATTTTCCCCATAGGAATAATAATTGAGTAATTGTTGCTAAATGCGGGGGCTACGTACGCACTAGGTGATGAGAGTCCATGCGTAGCTACTACTATGCTAATCGTCCAGGTAGTTTAAGACCCACACCATGCTCTATTTGTAGAAATCTCTATATTATCTTGTTAATATCATCACCTAGGATATGCTAGATACTTGAAAGGGGAATAAGCACGAACTTGTATACTTGTTGAACTCTTGCATGACATTATTGACTATTGATGTGCCTTCGTGTGTATACTTGATATTGCTTGTTATTTGCGGATCGGGCTGATCGCCTCGGTATGAATAGATGTATCTATAGGCGCGTCGTCGACCCTCGGCAAGTGCACAATTTATTTCTGTTGGATCGGGCCGTCGCCTCAGCATATTGTGTGCATGATATCTATATGGAACTTATACTTGCCTTGTTTGCTAACCTTCCGAAAAGTAAATAGCAAATTGGAAATATAGTGGAGAGTAGGACTTATATGCCTTGTTATAAACTGTTGCTTATTAGTGATTTTTCATGCTGAGTATAATACTTTGATATATTATTCGACCCTAGTGAGTATCAAGTCGACCTCTCGTCTCTACTTCTTTGAGATTAGACGGGACACTTACTGGGTACATATTGTTTGTGTACTCATACTACGCCTTTATACTTAATTGTACAAGATCTGAGGCAGATACATCTGGTTACCAGTACGGTGCGCGCCCTTGAGCTTGTGGCAAAGACTTCAATGGTGAGCTCCTTCCTTCCTCTGCCATTCAGCAGCCAGATGGAGTCTTCCTTTACTTTTGCTGTCTTCCCTATCTCAGACAGTAGGATAGAGATGTCTTTTGTATATTCTACTAGATGCCCAAACTTGTGACACCAGGTTCTGGCACACACTTTGGTAGACATTTGTTTTGGGATTGTATAATTATGTTATTTACGGTAATTTGCACTCCTGGCTTAAGTCCAAATTAAGTATCTATTTCACTCATTTCTGATTAAAAACAACCTAAGAATTTAGAAATGTTTCCGCGTTGGCTTGCTTGACAATGGTGTTAGGCACGCTCATGACCTATTGTGGAAATGGGTCATGATAACATGGTATCAGAGCACTAGGTTCACGTAGGTCTCACGAGTTATAGGCAAACCTGATAGAGTCTTGTTGATCGGTATGGAGACGTCTGTATTTATCTTCGAGAGGCTATAGGGTATTAGGAAAGACTACTCTTTATTCATTTCCTATCGTGCAGTGGTTAGTGTACTAAATTTCCCTCTTCTATTCTCTCACAGATGGTGAAGACTCGCACCGCTGACGTTTCGGACCCGGGAGGAGCTGCTCCCTTCGTTGCTAGAGGTCGAGGTAGAGGCCGAGGGAGGGCACTGGTCCGTGATAGGGGACGAGGGCATCCCATAGCCATTCCAGTAGCACCACCAGCGGATCCTGCAGGGATCCTATCGTTTAGGAGTAGGATGAGGTGCCCGCAGCTGAGCCTACCCCAGCGGATTTCATGACAGCATCGTGATTTCAGGAGGTCATGGGCCATATGCTACAGTTCATGGACACTATGACTCAGGCTGGTTTATTTCCAGCAGACCTAGCTACTTCACAGGTAGGAGGGGGATCCCAAACCCCTACTGCTCAGGCTCTAGGTCATGCAGCTACAGTATATCAGACTTCGGGTGCACTACCTGCAGATGGGGCTCAGCCAGTTGCTGCAGTAGCACCCCAGCCCAGGCCAGCTATGGATGGTGATCCACAGAAGTTATTAGACAGATGGACCAGGCTTCATCCTCCAGTCTTCGGGGGTGAGCGTCATGAGGATGCCCAGGACTTTATTGACAGGTGCAGGGACAGACTGCACAACATGAGGATATTGGAGTCGCATGGAGTTGACTTCACTACTTTTCAACTTGAGGGAAGGGCCCGTAGATGGTGGTAGTCCTATGTTCTTGGAAGGCCAGCGGGTACTCCTCCCATCACTTGGGGTCAGTTCGTACAGTTATTATTGGATAGGTACATTCCGCCCTCTGAGAGGGAGGAGCTGTGGTATCAGTTTGAGCATCTCGAGTAGGGTCAGATGTCTGTGACCGACTATGAGGTGAGGTTTTCTGAGTTGTTTCGCCATGCACTTATGATACTTCCTACAGATGCAGAGAGTGTAGAGGTTTGTCGTAGGATTGCAGCCCGGTATTCAATTTGGTATAGCCCGAGAGGTGGAGATGGGTAAAGAGTATCAGCTAGTGGTTGATATTGCTCGCTGGATTGAGGGATATCGCCAGGTGGGTAGAGGCCGTCCTAGAGGTGGAGGTCAGGTAGGGAGAGGTCAACTAGCTACTTCTCAGTCAAGTGGAGGCTAGACAGCCGGTGCTCCAACTAGATTCTATGCCCTCCCGGATAGGCCAGATGCATTGGCCTCAGATGTCGTCACCACATGTATTATTTCCGTCGGTGGTAGGGATGCTTCGGTATTATTTGATCCAGGGTCTACATATTCATATGTATCAGCTATGTTTTCTCGTTCCCTGGTTATTTTTCCTGAGCCTTTGGTCACTCCTGTTCATGTGTCCACTCTTGTGGGTGATTATGTGGTTCTGGATTGGATCTACCGGTCCTGTATGATCACTTTCTGTGGTTTTGAGACTAGAGCATATATTCTGTTGCTTGATATGATCCATTTTGAGGTCACCCTGGGCATGGATTAGTTATCTCCATATTACACTGTCCTAGATTGCCATGCCAAGACTGTTTCACTAGCGATGTCAGGGTTGCCGAGATTGGAGTGGAAGGGTTCCACAGTTGATACGCCTAGTAGGGTTATTTCCTTCCTGAAGGCTCAGCACATGGTCGAGAAAGGGTGTTTGTCTTATTTAGCTTATGTTCGAGACACCACTGCAGAGTCTCCGACGATTGATTCAATCCCAGTAGTTTGATAGTTCGCCGATGTTTTTCCTTCCGATCTTCCTGGCATGCCTCCGGATCGGGATATTGATTTCTGTATTGATTTGGCTCCAAAAACTTAGCCTATATCTATTCCAACATACTGTATGGATCCTAAGGAGTTAAAGGAGCAGCTTGATGAGTTGTTGGCAAAGGGGTTTGTTAGGCCCAGTGTGTCACCTTGAGGTGCATCAGTGTTATTAGTGAAGAAGAAGGATGGGACTATGCAGATGCGCATTGATTACCGCCAGTTGAACAAAGTCACCATGAAGAAAAAGTATCCGTTGCCCTGTATTGATGACTTGTATGACCAGTTGCAGGGTGCTAGGGTGTTCTCTAAGATCGACTTGAGGTCAGGGTATCATCAGTTGAAGATTCGGGACTCAGATGTTCCAAAGACTACAATCAGGACTAGATATTTCCATTATGAGTTTCTGGTGATGTCCTTTGGCTTGACTAATGCCCCAGCGGCATTTATGGACTTGATGAACATGGTATTCAGGCCTTATATTTATTCCTTTGTTATCGTCTTCATTGACGACATCTTGATATACTCACATAGCCTAGAGGAGCACGAGCAGCATTTGAGAGTAGTGCTTCAGACCTTGCGAGAGCAGAAGCTATATACTAAGTTCTCTAAGTGTGAGTTTTGACTAGAGTCATTGGAATTATTGTGGCATTTTGTGTCCGGGGAGGGTATTAAGGTAGATCCCTAGAAGATTGAGACAGTTCAAAGTTGGGCACGTCCTACTTCAGTGACCGAGATCAGGAGTTTCGGGGACTAACAGGTTATTACCGACGATTTGTGTAGGGATTTTCATCTATTGCATCACCTTTGACCAGATTGACCCAGAAGGGTGCTCCATTCCGTTGGTCCGATGATTGTGAGGAGAGCTTTCAGAAGCTCAAGACAGCTTTAACTACGACACCAGTTCTTGTATTGCCTTCCGGCTCAGGGATGTATACGGTATATTGTAACGCTTCATGCGTTGGCTTGGGATGTGTATTGATGCAGGAGGGGAGAGTTATTGTATATGCTTCACGTCAGTTGAAGGTTCACGAAAAGAATTACCCTGTGCACGATCGACGATTGTTCATGCTCTTAAGATATGGAGGCATTATTTGTATGGGGTGGCATGTGAGGTTTATACCGATCATCATAGCTTACAGTATTTGTTCAAGCAGATGGATCTTAATTTGAGGCAGCGCAGGTGGCTAGAGTTACTAAAGGATTATGACATCACCATTCTTTATCATCCGGGCAAGGCGAATATGGTCATGAATGCCTTGAGCAGGAAGGCGGAGAGTAGGGGTAGTTTGGCATTCATTCTAGCAGAGGATAGGCCACTAGCTTTGGACATTCGGTCCTTGGCTAACAGAATTGTGAGGTTGGACATTTCAGAGCCCAGCCGATTTCTAGCATGTGTGGTTGCTCAGTCTTCGTTATTGGGGCAGATTAAGGCCCGATAGTTCGATGATCCACATTTGGCGGTTCTCAGAGAGACGGTACTTTAGGAGGTACCAAGGAGGTTTCTATTGGCGAGGATGGTGTTTTGCGACTCTAGGGTCGTATATGTGTTCCTAGTATTGATGGTCTGAGAGAGAGGATACTAGAGGAGGCCCACAGTTTGAGGAACTCCATTCATCCGGGTGCCACAAAGATGTATCGTGACTTGAGGTAGCATTATTGGTGGTGGAGAATGAAAAAGGACATCGTAGAGTATGTAGCTAGATGTTTGAATTGCTAGCAGGTCAAGTATGAGTACCAAAGGCCGGGTGGCCATCTTCAGTGGATGCATATTCCGGAGTGGAAGTGGGAGCGCATCACCATGGATTTCCTAGTTGGGTTGCCATGGACATTGCGGAAGGTTGTTTCAGTATGGGTCATTGTGGATAGGTTGACCAAGTCGGCTCACTTCATTCCAGTGGCGACTACTTATACAATGGAGTGGTATGCTCAAATTTATATTCGGGAGATAGCCCTGTTGCACGGTGTGCCAATTTTCATCATATCAGACAGAGACCCTTAGTTCATATCCCATTTCTAGAGAGTCGTTTAGAGTGATTTGGGGACCCTTGTAGAGCTCAACACAACATTCCATCCTCCGATCGACGGGCAGTCGGAGCGGACAGTTCAGATTTTAGAGGATATGCTTAGAGCATGTGTGATTGACTTTGGAGGGCAGTGGGATCAGTTCTTGCCCTTAGCGGAGTTTGCGAAAAACAATAGCTGTCAGTCCAGCATAGAGATGGTCCCGTATGAGGCTTTGCATGGTCGATGATGTCGTTCTCCTATCGGTTAGTTTGAGCTCGGTGAGGCTAAGCTACTGGGTACAGATTTGGTACATGATGCCTTGGATAAGGTGAAGTTGATTCAGGAGATGCTTCGCACAGCTCAGTCCAGACATAAGAGTTACGCGGATCAGAAGGTGCGTGGTGTATCATTTATGGTTGGCGAGAAAGTTCTCTTGAAGGTCTCGCCCATGAAGGGAATTATGAGATTCAGGAAGAAGGGCAAGTTGAGCCCAAGGTTTATTGTCCCCTCTGAGGTGTTGAGACGAGTTGGGGAGGTTGCCAATGAGCTTGCCTTACACCCCAGTTTATCGGGAGTTCATCCAGTTTTCCATGTTTTGATGCTTCGGAAGTATCATGCCGACCTATCCCACGTGTTGTACTTCAGTACTATTCAGTTAGATGAGAGCTTGGGCTATGAGGAGGAGCCAATTGCCATTATTGACAGACAGGATCGCTAGTTGAGGTCCAAGAGGATTTCTGCGGCTGAGAGTCCAGTAGAGGGGCAACCGGTCAAGGAGGCGACCTGGGAGTCCGAGGAGGACATGCGGAGCAAATATCCCCACTTATTCAGCAGTCCAGGCACTTTTCTATGTCCGTTCGATGATGAACGTTTGTTTAAGAGGTGGAGAATGAAACGACCTAACTGGTCGTTTTGCCTTTTAGAACCATGTTCCCCTAAATAAAACCTCCTGTACTTGCTTTAGCTAATTTATGACTTGCGGGGATGGTTGGTTTGGGAGTTAGAAGAGTTTTGAGTGAAATATGTTCAATTGTTTCTTTATGATTCTCTTAAAAGACCAAGTTTGACTTCGGTCAACTTTTTGGGAAAACAAACCCGGATTCGTAATTTGACGGTCCCGGAGGGTCCGTGGTAAAATATGGGACCTGGGCGTATGTACGGATTCGAATTCCGAGGTCCCTAGCCCGAGTAATGAATTTTTATTACAAATTGTTAAATCAAAGTTTTAAAGAATTAAAGAAACTTAGAAATCATTGATTTCCTAGTTATCGGGCTCGTACTTTTGTTCCGATACTTGGTACAGGTCCGTAATATCGTTTAAGACTTTCCCGTAAAATTTGGTGTCAATCCGAGTGGTTTAAGGGCGTTTTGACCCGTTAGAGGAGAATTAAGAACTTAAAGTTCATTAGTTTGATTCATTTGGTTTTAGGGGGTGATTCCTAGATTTAACGTTGTTTCGGGTGTTCCGAGGGTTCGAGTGGGTCTGCCGCATGAGTTCGGACTTGTCGGTATGTTCGGGCGGGGCAGGGGAGCCCCGAGCGTCAAGCGGACGAGGCTCTAGTGAAGTAGGAAAATTTCTAAGGGGCTGAAGTTGCTGCTTCTGTCAGAACCGCATATGTGGTTCTTGGGCCGCAGATGCGGGATCGCAGGTGCGGTCAGAACTCCACAGAAGCGACTAGGGGCAATCCAGGCCAAGACCGCAGAAGCAGCTCCCCAGCCGTAGATGCGGCTCCGCAGAAGCGATTACTGCCCTTTTGGCCAATTCCGCAGATGCGACTCTTCTTCCGCAGGTGCGGGACCGCAGATGCGGTCCCCTAATCGCAGATGCGGAAATCGATGGGCAGTGAGCTGCATTTAATTCGAGCTCAAAGACCATTTATTTCGTTCTTCTCTACACTTGCGATTTGGGAGCTTCTAAAGAGGGGATTTCAACATAGCACTTCAAGGTAAGTTAATTCCACTCATTATTAGTTTAAATACATGTATATTAAGTAGATTAAACACTAAAAACTAGGTGAAATCAAAGGGGTTAGAGCTAGACCTAGGGTTTAAATAAAGTTAAGACTTAACCACGAAATTTGTTATGAAATGAACTAGAATTCATATATTATTGATCCATAGGTTATAGAAAACAACTTTCTTAAAAAAATCTCGGAATCCAGGCACAAGGGCCCGGAGTCAGAATATAGGAAACTTGTGAAAAAGGTCGGGAAATTGCTTAAATAGTTAGAATTCGATCTTGTATGACTATATTGACTAGTTCTTACTTTATTTAACTAGTTTGTGATCGTTCGGCTCCGAATTGAGGGCTTGGTCTTGTTCTTGATATTGGACGTGCACCTTGGAGCGATGTGAGTCTCCTTTCTAACCTTGTAAGAGGGAATTGTCCCCATAGGAATAATAATTGAGTAACTGTTGCTAAATGCGAGGGCTACGTACGAACTGGGTGACGAGAGTCCGTGCGTAGCTACTGCTATGCTAATCGTTTGGGTAGTTTAGGACCCACACCATGCTTTATTTATAGAAATCTCTATATTATCTTGTTAATATGATCACCTAGGATATGCTAGAGACTTGAAAGGGGAATAAGAACGAACTTGTATACTTGTTGAACTCTTGCATGGCATTATTGACTATTGATGTTCCTTCGTGTGTATACTTGATATTGCTTGTTATTTACGGATCAGGATGATCACCTCGGTATGAATAGATGCATCTATAGGCGCGTCGTCGACCCTCAGAAAGTGCACAGTTTATTTCTGTTAGATCGGGCTGTCGCATTGGCATATTTTGCGCATGATATCTATATGGAACTTATACTTGCCTTGTTTGCTAACCTTCTGAAAAGTAAATTGCAAATTGGAAATATAGTGGAGAGTAGGACTAATATGCCTTATTATAAATTATTGCTTATTAGTTATTTTTCATGCTGAGTATAATACTTTGATATATTATTCGACCCTAGTGAGTATCAAGTCGACCTCTCATCTCTACTTCTTCGAGATTAGACGGGATATTTACTGGGTACATATTGTTTATGTACTCATACTACGCTTTTGTACTTAATTGTACAGGATCTGAGGCAGATACATCTGGTTACCAGTCCGGTGCACGCCCTTGAGATTGTGGCAGAGACTTCCACGGTGAGTTGCTTCCTTCCTCTGCTGCTCATCAGCCGGATGGAGTCTTCCTTTACTTTTGATGTCTTTCCCTATCTCAGACTGTAGGATAGAGATGTCTTTTGTATATTCTACTAGATGCCCATACTTGTGACACCAGGTTCTGGCATACAATTTGGTAGACATTTTTTTTGGGGTTGTATAATTATGTTATTTACGGTATTTCACACTTCTGGCTTAAGTCCAAATTAAGTATCTATTTCACTCATTTCTGATTAAAAGCAACCTAAGAATTTAGAAATGTTTCCGCGTTGGCTGCCTGACAATGGTGTCAGGCGCCCTCATGACCTATTGTGGAAATGGGTCGTGACATCCATGGCATTCGTGGATCCTCAAATGGGATCCACAACTACTGAATGCCTTGGCTGCCTTCCTGTGTACAGATTAGCAACAAGAAAGGAAAAAAGGAGATGATAAAAGCATGTTGCGTTCCTGGGAGTATGCCCCTCGTCAGTCGTATTCCTCGTCCGGCCAGGCCGGGCCGAAGATGCGATTGCTCTTACCCTTTGACCTTATTTGAGGATAACGCCGGTCATGGGCATAAGGCAAGGAATCTCCTTCTGTCACTTGTAGCCAGATGCTTTGGATCCGCGTCTGTCATGGTGTTTCATACCCTTGGAGAAGTAAGGCCGGAATTGCGTCCCGGGTGATGTATTCGTCGTTGTCTGTTCAAAGCGCCTACACCCTATGTTACTCAACGTATTAGCCCGAGCTCGGGCAAGCCGTGCAGGGGGAGCGATTTGGTTGTTGCGGTAGTCTCCATTGGGGATATATCAGCGATCCGGCCCGAGAGTGACGTTGGTTCGGGTTGTCCTATTGGCTTTGGCCCAACATCATCGATATAACTTTGGCTGATACACCTGTAATCACAAATGTATGTTTTATTGGAAATGAGTTTGAACGAACGAAGGGATTACCAATACGTTAATATGATGCCGGGGTAGAGTCTCAGCGTCTTTTTCCTCGAGCGAGAGGGTGTCCGTGGGAAGTATTCCCTAGGGTCATCCCTTTCTGGGGACAGGCACTTGCATTCTACTTTCTATGGATCTTAGCTGGGTGTCGCCATCCTTTAATGATTGTGACGATGTGTCACAGCTTGCTGGCTCTGCTTTGTTCGATTTCCCCTTGTCCTTGAGCTGGATCCGGATTCGCTTGCTTGGCAATGCTTTGTGGTCACCTTTATTGGATGGCGTAGTTGCTGCTCTCTTGGGTCTATAACTCCGAGCATTTTGTGACTCTCGTGGTGGGCCACGATTTCCTTGGAGGGGTGGCCACTATGCTTGGAACTGCAATGTTGAAGTCGAGCTCTATCGTGCGAGGTTTCCTTGCCGGTTGTGTCTTGTAGAATTTGGTACCATTGGGGGTTCCTCGAAGGTGTCGTCTTCGGGATACCGCCTTGTTGTTGTGAATGCGCTGTACCTCGGATCGTTTCTTCCATTCGCACCATGTGGATGATGGCTCCGTTCGTTCAGTGTCGGCTTCTCTGTTGGGGATCTGCCTGGATATGCCAATCCAATGAGCATTTCTCGAGGGTTACCCGCGGCTCTGACTTGGCTCCGGTGTTAGTTGTTGGTATATGACCAAGCCTCGACCGAATATTCGACTAATCTTCGCTCGAATTGCTCTGGAGGTGTCGGGTATGCTTTGTTTAGTTTTTGGGCGTAGGCCCATGCCACCCTACTCTTCGAGATCGGGACTGGTCTCGTTTGTCTTATTGGATAGCGGGGTGCGGCTTCCCGTAATATTTTATTTCTTCTTCTTGTGTTGACCTTAGGTGCATTGAGCCCTTTTGGCATTATTTTGATGGCGTTGGCGTGTGCTTCCACGGATCGTGTTAGTACGGTGAGCGGGTCCTCGAGATTAGATGTCGAACAATGATGACGCGTCGTGGTCTCTTCTGGGGGAATTGCTTCAAATCTCCTCATCGGGATGGGCCTGAGTTCTCCATTTTGGAGGTTATCCTTCCCGAACGGGCGTGCGTGAGTGGTGATGTACCTGTGAGGACTTGGGTCCTGTTACTCCCAGGGAATTTCGTTGTTTCTGACTTCCGCGAAATGGGTCTTGGGAGCTTATCTCCGGGAGACGGTTGTTGTAGGAGTCTCCACGAGCATGAGTCGATCTTCACGATAATATCTTCCAGCATCCTCACTGTTGTTGGTTCATCATCGCCTGATACCTCATGCACTGGCTCAGAGCGAGGAGATATTTCGGATGCTGCCACGCCGAGAGTCTCCGGGAAGCTCTGTAGCTGAGAGATGGCCAAATGCTGTTCCTACATCATTTCAAAAATAACACGAAGATCAACTTCCCATTCTACCGGGGTTGGGATTTTTTGGGTTTCCTGTTTGTTAGCGTATTGCGTGCCGCCATTGGAGTGCAAGACTTTGTTACCCCGTCGTGCAACATACGAATCCATATCTACTCGGACCGATCTAGATATGTTATCGGGGTCCTGCGGTGTCGCGCCAGCTGTTAGGATGGCCACATTGTTTTCCTTGCAATTTATGGGGTTATCGTCCTTGATTTCCCTTATCGAGTTGACCATTAACCTGAAATCGAAAGGTCTTGGGCAAGAAAAAGTGTGAGAGATATCGTGCATTTAAGTAATGAAACTAGCAAGAAAATAATCACTATTATTTTTGGCCTCACGGTGGGCACCAAACTATTTACCGTGAAAATGATAACAACAATTAAATTTATAAATGGGATTCTAAAAATATGTAATCTATTCCCGAGATAGTTTGTAAGGGTGATTAGTGCTAAACATGGAGTAAAACAGTAAAGATCGAGCTAGCCAAAAATAATAATTGAACCAGTGAGGGGACGTTCCCGGGCTTAGAGCAAGCCAGTAGATACCTCAGGGCCAGGCCTCGAGCCTGCCTCGGGCCTATCTAGGGTAGTCGGGAAAGGAATAATAGGTAAGCATATATATAAGCAAGGCTTTATACCGTCAATCTTGAACTAAATGTCAAAGAACAAACGAAGAACAATCAAAGAACAATAAAATGCTAGAGTGACCTTAGGGTCGAAGAACACAGATAACTTAGAAAAAGAGATAGAGAGAGATATTATTGCTTATTGGAGAAGTGGAGCAACATCAGTCCCTTACAAGGTGGGGTGAGTCCCCCTTATATAGGCTAAGGAACTTGGTAAAAGTATTCATATATTATTTACAAGAGTAGAAAGATGGGATGGCCTATCACACATTATCTCGATAGGTTACAGATAGACCGGCCCTGTCAGGTGTAGTTATGCGCTCCAGAGTCATCTTCTCTCACCCTGACCTCGAGCCCTGCTTCCTTTGATTCAAACCTCGATGATCCCTGAGGTCGATAAGTCGATCGTAGCCTTCCATCCTTAGGGTCTCGAGGGAGGCTTCCCAAATTGTCTTGATAGCGAAGATCAAGTCTTCTGATTTTTACCGCGTACAATGGTGGAAGGCTTATACTAAAGTGCAACAGAATAGACACATCATGAGTATAATTATAAAAGTCGCATGTTATTTGCAAGTTAAGCAAGTAGAAGGTACGAGAAACACAACAACAATTGAAATAGAGATCAATGACAGAGCAGTAGCAACAAGTCACATTAGATCTATAATTATGACAATAACAGTTCAAGGTAAAGACAGGAACATACACACGGAAGACTGATATCAAACATAATGTATGTCCTTCATCCTCGCCCGTACGGAAACACCCATCGTGCCATGACCTCATGACAACACACAATCATAACAATATAAATGAAATGGCACAGTATCACCCTTCGTGCTTTTACTCTCAAATGATATGGAACGACATCACCCTTCGTATTTTTACTCTTAATAACATGGCACGACATCACTCTTCGTGCTTTTACTCTTAATAACATGGCACAACATCACCCTTCGTGCTTTTACTCTCAATAACATGGCACGACATCACCCTTTGTGCTATTACTCTCAATAACATGGCACGACATCACCCTTCGTGCTTTACACTCTTCCTCACATGATAATGAATATAAAATGGCAAGGCATGAAGTATAAATAACATCGAGGAGAATGTTGAACGAATATTCCAAACAAATTCTCAATCACTGCTTTACAAGTCAACATGATTCAATGAACCCTCAAAGGACATATAATTCAAGTACTTTCAGAATTCACTAACACAAGTATAGAATCTAGCATCTCAAACTATCGACCGTAGCAATGTAGAAATGATTTTTGCATAGGGATGACCGAACTAGATACATCCATGTATTCTCAAAATTCTATCAAATTGATCAAGTTATATTAGGTTGTCTTGATTACTAATATATTATACTACGTTCTTAGTATCGGTAAATCTAGTGAGGCATGAAGCAAGGAAGTTATGTAATTCTACAAGACACAATTATAGCACAACCTACCCCCGAGCATGATTAACCCCGACACATACATATACGCTCGTCAACTCATGTATGTATCACCAGCGCATGTAGCAAACAATGACAAATAGGAGAAAAAATTCCCTCAACAAAGTTAGGCAAAGCACTTACCTTGATTCGGCTAACTCAACACTCAACTTAGCCTTTTTCTCTATAAATTCGCCTCCGCTCGACTCAATCTATCCAATGACGACTTGAATACATCACACAATGCAAGAGAAAACAACTTCAATTAATAAAGCTGTGATCTTTTTTGAATTTCTAAAAAGTAAAAAAAAAAGTCAAACCCTAGCCTGCACGGTCAAAACCCAGGTCCAAGAATTAGTATTGATTGCTCACAGTCTCACGAGTCCAAATATGTGTTTTGTTTTCAAATCTGAATCCTATTCGACTCCAAAATCCTAAATTTCAATTTTTTCAAACTTTGACAAAATCCCCAAATTTTTCCATAGATTTCTCATGAATTTGATGTTAAATCTTATATAAAATCATGAAATATAGTTGGAAATTGATTAAAGATAGCTACCCAATATTTTGGTATAAAAATCCCTCTCAAAATTGCCACACCTTAAAGCTAGGGTTCAAAAATATAAAATTGAAGCAAAAACTCAAAATTCTCAGCACTTAACAGGCTGCAGATATCGCATTTGTGAACAAAACTTCGCATTTGCGAATGAGTATTTTCGCAATTGCCATAAATGGTTGGCAATTGCGGATGAACAATATTTTCGCAATTGCCATAAAAGGTTCGCAAATAATATTTTCGCAATTTTCATAAAAGGTTCGCAATTGCGAACGAACAATGTCGCACCAGAAACCAGCAAAATGCAAACTTCTCCGAAATGATCCAAAACCACCCCGAAACTCATTCAGAACCTCTCGGACACAAACCATATATGAATTTCAATCATAAAACATGATACGGACCTGCTTGTGCACTCAAAACACTGAAAAGATATCGTCTTAACCCGATATTGACCATGGTCAAGCTCCCAAATTTCTTAACTTTACTAGTCTCTCAACCATCCAAAAATACACCCAAGCACCTCGGGACTCCAAACCAAAAGTGCACACCAGTCTAAAAAAATCATACGAACTAGATCGCATGATCAAATCACCAAAATAACACCTAGAACTACGAATTGGACACCAAATCAAATGAAATTTTCAAGAAAGCTTTGAAATCTCTATTTTTACCACTGGACATCCAAATCATGTCAAACTGGCTTTGTTTCCCACCAAATTTTACAGATAAGTCAAAAAAATTATATTGGACCTTTACCGGGATCTAGAACAAAAATACGGACCCTGTATCAACAATGGCAAACATTCAATCAATTCTTAGAAATATTAGATTTTTCAGACTTTTAATTTTCAATAAAAATTCATAACTCAAGCTAGGGACCTTGGAATTCGATTCCGGGCATACACCGAGATCCCATATTTCAATACAGACCCACCGGGACTATCAAAATATGGATCCGGATCCATTTACTCAAAACGTTGACCGAAGTCAACTAAAATTAACTTTGTAGGCAAGCATTCTTGTTTCATCAGTTTTTTTGCATATAAGCCTCCCGGGTGAATACTCGAACTGCGCACGCAAATCAACAAAGGTTAGAATAAGGCTCTAAAGGCTTCGAAATACAAAATTTTGTTCTAAATCACGGAGCGAAGTGCAGATACTCAAAACGACCAGTCGAGTCGCTACCTTTGATATCCAAAAAACAAAAACACATACAAGTTAGATTAACATAAAATATGGTATTTTTACTTTTTAATAACACTAGAAATAAAACTATGTGAAAAATTATACTAATACATAAATACAGTAGAATACAAATATTTGGAAATAAAAATAAAATATAACCACTGAACATAGCTAAGTTTGAAAAGATAATAAATATAGTAAAATACAATGAATAGAATATTTTCTATCATTTAAATACACTGAAATACAATAAAATAAAAATACATAGTTAATATAACACCGTATGTCATTTAAATACTTTTGACTTTTTAATATAACTTGAAATAAAACTATGTGGAATATTATACCAATACATTACAAATGTTGAAATAAAAATAGAATATAATCATTGAACATAGCTAAGTCTTAAAATATGATAAATACAATAAAATACAATACTATCTATCATTTAAATACACTGAAATACAGTAAAACAAAAATACATACAAGTGCAGATACACAAAGTTTGGTTCTAAATCATCGAGTGAAGTTCAGATACTCAAAACGAACTACGCACGCAAATCAAAAAAGGCTAGAATGAGGCTCTAAAGTTAGATTAACATTAAATCTGATATTTTGACTTTTTAATATAGCTTGAATGATATTTTTGTATCTGTATGCAATTGAACTATGCTGAATATAACAAGACATATATATAGGAGGACATTTATACAAGCATTGAATACAACACTTTCTATCATTGAAATTTAATAAATACAGTAAAAATACAATTGAATACATTACTGTCTATCATTCAAATATTGCAGAATATAGCTGGATTGTAATAGGGATTTAAAACTATTGAATTATGTTGAATATAGCGGGAATATGTATCAGCATAATACAACTATATAAATACATAATAGAAGTGTTATTATTAATAAATAAATACAACATAATATATGAATTAATAACATAACTTAACGACTGTTATGGTTTTATTCATTAACACCTTAAAGACACAATACATTAATGTATTCAAAAATAACAAATGTTGAGTAAAATCATGATGTATTCAGTAATAAGCTACAAATACAATCCGATTTACAAAAAACTATTCTAAAACTATCTTCGTAGAAGTATCTGAATCTGTGATTTGCCAACACTCTTTGCAGGTGCTTCATTGTCGCTTGTGGCATCAGCGTCTATCTTCCGCATAACATAGTCCAAAGGTGGGCAGCATATCTTTGACGAAGTAAATTGGCATCAAAGGTTGTCCATGGAACCAGTCCATAAGTACTCAAATACTCTGCGTATACCGTCACATACAACTCACAATCCCTGAAAAAGTAGATTGACACAGTTAAATACAACATAATACGATTGGCTCGAGAATACATATGAATACGTTTGGGGTGAATACATAACTAAATACAGAACAACTGATGTGTTTAAAATTTTTGTTGAATTAGCTAAAATACATATAAATACATCGAACTACAACAGTCCAAAATCCTGTAAAAAGTAAAAATCGGTGTAGAAAATATCGAATACATATAAATACATCTAAATACAAGAAGAGATAACCACTATACAAGTTAATAATCAATGTATGAGGACTCGAATATATGTAAATGCATCTACAATTACCTTGTCTTTCTGTGTTTCTGAGCTAGTTCCTTTAGCGACCTCTTTTTTCCTACTCCCTAAAACATCACCCACGAGTTTTCTTCTCTATTTCACATCAGAAAGTGTAGATTTTTTTAGAATATTTCTCAACTTGACCTTGTTTCGTAGGGTCATTATATAATTTTGTTCTCCTTTTGGCTTTAGTGGTTACTAATGAACCTGCAAATACTGGTTTCGCTTGAGTGATTTGTAAATCGAAAGATGACCCATTGAAATTTAGTGTTCTGCGGGTATACCTGTGATAACCCTCTTCTGGATTGTTGAATCAACCATTGAAGAGGAAATTTTAAATTTTCTGGTGAAAACTAAACAATGGTGGATATTTAAAAAAATATTAAAGAGAAAAAAGAAGAAGCTTTAACAGGCCAAAAACTAAAAATTTAAACACTTACCACAAGTTTTTGTAGAAAAAAAATTAAAAATTGAGGAAGACAATAGCATTGATAAAGGATAATCGTGCTTCAACAATGGGAGCACAATGCTGTGAGAGAGAGAACGTGGAGAGAGAATTAAGAATTTTGTGGAGAGAGAGCTGTTGTTGATACCCAATTTTTCCCTATATATTTTTTATATATACAAAATACTTTCAAAATAACATATATATGCATATATAAGCATGCCCAAGCGTTTTGGCATTTTTCCTAATTTTTTAAAGATATTAAAATCAATTTATTGTCCATCTTAGCAGTACAAAAATCTATAATTATTCCCAAAGTTATCAATTTTGGTGAATAATTTATTTTATTCCCATATTTATACCAAAATATAGTTAATATAATTTTTGTATATTTTTTTATAAATTTGTTTGGCATTTTAAAAGCTAAATTGCATGTAATTATAATTTTAGCCTATTTTTAGATTAATAGCCTTTTATGATTACGAAATTGGTTCCAATATTTTTTAAATTAATATTTATATATAAGTTACAGATTCAATACTTTTAATTTAATTTCAGAATCATTTTTTACTATTTTTAAAAGAAAGGGAAAACTGGCTATTTAATATATAGCACCAATTCGTTTCAATTGTAGCCCCATTACATTTCAATTTTAGCCTCCAATTGACCCAATCTTAATCCCCAACTGGACCGACCCAATTTCAAATTTTAACCCAACCCCTTAACCTGTTTATCCAACCCGCCAGGTTTTCTTTTAATCCAGGTCGTTGATCATTTTGATCAACGGCCATGATCCCCTCATTTTATTTGGTTCGCCGCCTTTGAATACTCTCCTCTCTCAAAACACTCTCGAAGGTTCTTCGGAACCCTAGCCATCTTGTACCCCTTCCGACCATAACCCCATCGGAATCCATGGCTTCTCAGGCCATGGATGGCCTGTACTCTCCCCCTCCACCTTTAAAACCCGGGTGTTTGAAGTTTCGAGGTCTGACCTCGATGGTGTTCTTTCAAAGCTCCTCAGATTCATGTGTTTGAGGCCTCTTCGGCCTTGCACCGTCGTATCAAAGCATTTCGAGCCTATTTCTAACCTCTCCGACTCAAGATTGGACTTTCTTCCAAGCCTTTCTCATTTCTAGGGTTTCTCCGAAACCCTAAGCTATTTGAGGTTTTTCTCTGTTTGTTTTCTTATATCTATGCTATATTTGTGTTCTACTGGATTTTTAAAGTACTTTCCCCAATCATTCTTACAAAAATTGCTTCTCTTCGATTTAGGGTTTCTGAAAAGGTTTCAAAATGTCTTTCTGATTCTTCCTTTCTTTATGTGTGTTTGCCTATACTATGTTTTACCACGCATGTGTTGTTCTTCTGCTTTCTTTCTACTACACATGACTCTTACGTACTTTGTATTCTATTGTGCCTCTAGACTAGGATCGCATGTCAATCTTTGTAATGTTTTCCTATATGTTCTTTGCCATACTTTGCAGTATTCTTCTACTGTATGTGTTCCTGCCGAGTTCTTATGTTTTGTTTGCTTTACGAGACTTTGTTCGAGTTCTTTATAAACATGTTTCATCTACTGTTTCATAAGTCTATATCACCCCTTTTTTTCTTCTGAACTTGCTTAAGTTCCGAGCTTTACTTAAAATATGCTTTAAATCAGCTTTTTCACTTTGTTGTAAAACCTGCCATTGTATTTGTTTGTTTCTCATGAGTCTCTAAAAGAGACCTCGGAGCCAGATTCATTTGTTGGCCTTCCCGTCTCTGCATCTGATTCGAGTGGAAACCCTAGGATTTGGGGTTTTTGAGTTTGATTTTGGACTAGGGTTCTACTTTGGAACCCTGGACTCTCAGACTCATTTTGAGTCTATAAATTGAACTTGAACCTCTTTGTTGTGACTATGAACTTTTCTATACTAGTTTTTTTATTAACATGACAACTCTTTCTTGTTTGACATGCCTGTGTTCTTTATTTGTGAGAAATTCCCCCTTCAAAAAGATTTTGCCAACTTATGATTGATTCCAGATTCCTTTTAATAAGGTTTGATTGATTTTTATTGATTTTCCTTAAGTAAAACCCTTTCTTCACTTTTCCTAACTTGGTTCATTCGAACAAAGTTTTCAATTTTAATTTTATTGGTTGTTTGATTAATTCCCTTTCCTTATTCTCACAAACCGTGTACCACTGGACTCTTTCCTTCAATTAGTTTCTGTGTATTTTCCCTTCTTGTACTGCTTTGGAAATTTTTTTGATCAAACTCTTTCCTTATTTATTTTTTCCCGTTTGAAATCAGAATCCCTTAATTAAAGGAAGACCTTATGTAATTAATTTCAAAACTATTCTCTTACCTTTTTCTTACTTGCTTTCTACACTATAAAAGGGGACGACCCTTCTGCACTTTGGCACTTCTAATTCTATACTCTTTAAGACATCTCCAATTGACACATTACTTACTTCACAACCTTCAATTTCAATACTCTGTTATCTTCTGAGATCTTCTGAATGTTTGCTTGCAATTTGGCTTTCAAGTCTAATGTTTTACTTTCTTGTTTTCCTGAAACTGGTATGTTCTAATTTAAGTTTCAGCCTCATCCCAATGTGTTTATTGTACGGTTTCTACCATCCGGTTTACTCTGCTGTCTACACTTAATATTGAATATGTATGTTGTTCTTTTTACTTCTATTTTCTACTGTGAATCCCTATACCCTTATCCCCTTCTATGTGTTTGAGTTAAAGTTTAGGCATGGCAGCACCTAAATTGTTGTTCATGTCTGGGCTTGATCCTTTAAGGGATCCTAACTCCCAAACAATGTGGTTAACAGGCTGGTCAGGGGTGTGCCAGCACTCCTAATTGCTGGGTATGACCACCATCCTATCTTGGTGTGACGACCCGGCCCGTCGTCACGTGAGTTACCACCCCGTTTCTCCTATCTTATGTTTCTCTATGCTTCATTATCGGTATTTGATGTGATCGAGTTGAATTGGATTGGTTTTGGTAGGAAATGAGACACTTAGTCTCTTTAAGGAAGGCTTGTTTTGAAAAAGTCAGCCGGATGTTGACTATTGAGTTAGAGGGATCGGATGCTATTTTCAGTGATTCGGTTAGCTTCGGGATTTATTTGTGACTTAGGAGTGTGATCGGAATTAATTTTGGAGGTTCGGTGTAGAATTAGGCTTGAATTGGCGAAGTTAGTATTTTGGCGAATTCCGGTTGATAGGTGAGATTTTGATCCGAGGGACAGAATGGAAATCCAAGAGTTGATGTAGCTTCGTTAGGTGATTTTGGATGTGTGTGCAAAATTTCAGGTCATTCGGAGGTGTTTTGGTCGGGTTTTTGATCAAATGCGTATTTCGGAAGTTTTTGAGAAACTTAGGCGTGAATTCGGTGAGAATTGATGATTTTAGCATTGTTGGATGTGTTTTGATGATTGGAGCGAGTTTGAATGATGTTTTAAGGTGTGTTGGTACTTTTGGTTGAGGTCCCGGGGGGCCTCGGGGTGATTTCGGATGGTCAATCGGACCAATTTTGGCCTTTGAAGATTGCATGTTTTCCAGCTATTTTGTTGTAGAAGAATTGGTTTTCGCGTTCGCGTTGGTGAGTCGTGAACGTGTGGAAGGGAATTTCAGGACCAGTTTTTGGCCTTCGCATTTGCGTCATGGTCATCGCGTTCGTAGAAGGATCAGGTGATGAGTCATCGCGTTCGCGTGAAGGCATAAGCGTTCGCGTATAAGGAGTTGGGTTCCAGGGATTTTGCCCTTCGCGTTCGCGTGGTGCTGTCCGCGTTCGCATAAGCTTAAGGGTCCAGACCTTCGCGTTCACGTGGGTGCAACCGCGTTCGAATAGGGTATTTTTGGCAGAGGTGGATTTTGTTCATCGCGAATGCGAGAGGTACCTCGCATTCACATAGAGGAAAATAAGCTTGGGCAGAAGGTTTTTATTAGACATTTCATTCGCGAACCAAGTCTCATTTCCACCATTTTTGAGCAACCTTGAGAGCCTTTGGACGAAAATTGAAGGGAATTTCGACTGGGTGTGATTGGAGGTGAGTTCTATGACCTAAATACATGATTTAATGGTAGAATAAACATAGAAATATTTGGAAATTTATCAAAAGAGGGTAAAGCTAGGGCTTGGAAATTTGGTATTTCAAAGTGGAATTTGAGGGGATAAATGGACTCCGATTTTGGTAATTTTGATATGTATAGACTCGTGGCGAGATAAGGAATCCGATGATGTTAATTTTTTGATTTTTCGAGAAGTGGGCCCGGGGCTCGGGTTATGCAAATTTTATGATTTTCAATATTTTTCGATTCTTTTCGATTGGGTTATGTTCCCTTAGCCTATTGTAACGTATTCATTGTGGTTTTGACCAGATTCGACATGCGAGGAGGTCAAATTGCGAGACAAGGGCATAACGAGCTAGGATTTCGGCCGGCTTGAGGTGAGTAATGATAATAAATGATATCCTCACGGATTTGCACAACGTAGTGCTATATTGAGGTGAAATACGTGCTTAATGGCGAGCGCGGGGTTGTTTACTATTGGGGATCGTGACTTGGTCCGTCCCGTTTGATATTTTACCGCGTATTTGACTAAGTTGATTTGATTACCATCGTGATTTGGGCTTATTGCCACGTTTTGGGCTTAATGCCGATTATTTGAATCCTTCGGGGATTGTTATCACTATTTCCTCACTATTTTGACACGTTATTTGAACTCAGTCCTAATGATTATAGTGTTTTGCAAACTCAGCTGTTTTAATTGAATTTTGATATTTTACTGATATTTCACTGTTGTCTGGGCTGAGAACTATTATTTTATTGATGCCCGAAGGGCTTATGATATTTCCTGGACTGAGTGAGGCTTTTAGGCCTTGAGCGTGATGTGAGGAGGCTTTCAGGCCTCGAGTGTATTATGAGGAGGCTTTCAGGCCTCGAGTGTATTATGAGGAGGCTTTCAGGCCTCGAGTGTATTGTGAGGAGGCTTTCAGGCGTCGAGTGTGATGTGAGAAGGCTTTTAGGCCTTGTTTATATGCCACGAGGTGGCTTGATATTGCTCTTGGGCCGTAAGGGCCCCCTCTCGGAGTCTGTACACCCCCAATGAGCACGCGTACCCATTGATATGATACTGAGCCCGAGGGGCTGATACTGTTCTGAGTGATTGATTTTGGGCCCGAGGGGCAGATTTTTACTCACTATTTACTTGTTGTTTTACCTGAGTTACCGGATTTATTTAAAAAGGAGATTTCACTTAATTCTGTACTGTTCTACTATTTTACTACTTTTACTGCCTGATATAGAATTGCTTTATGCAGTTATGTGATTTCTTATCTTCGGTTATTATTTATTATTATTACTCACTGGGTCGG
Source organism: Nicotiana glauca (assembly GCA_026770625.1). Lineage (NCBI taxonomy): Eukaryota > Viridiplantae > Streptophyta > Magnoliopsida > Solanales > Solanaceae > Nicotiana > Nicotiana glauca. The sequence continues at coordinate 192,832 of MU669599.1, forward strand.
AGTACTCACATTACTCCCTGCACCATGCGTGCAGATTCAGGATTAGCAGAGTTCGCACCTAAGCACTGACATCCTTCCCAGATCAGGCAGCGAGATTGGAGCTTCAAGGTAGCTGTTGACGTTCGTAGCCCCTTGACTCCCCTATTTTATGCTATTTCACTTATTCCAGACCTCTGTATCAGGCATTTTGTTTTGTAGACTTATAGAAATTTTGTAGTAGCTCATGACTTGTGACACCCCGGTTCGGGCTGTGTCGGATGGTTTTCCCTTGTTTTTTTTTCTATTACCGCACTCCTTACTATATTACGCATGTGTTAGAACTATTAATGTTAATTAAATGTTTTAAAGGAAGTGTTGCATTGTTCTGGCTGGCCTTGTCTTCACGAGAGGCGCCATCACGACCGGGTTTGGGAATTGGGTCGTGACACCTGGCTTCCCCATAATCCCCTCTAATGCACTTACACTCATTCCTACTTTCTAAGTTCTGCCCCCCTCCTATGAGCCTTGCTTTGGGACTTTGAGTTCCCTTTGAACTTGGACGTTTGAGGGCTGGCCCTTCCACACTACACTTTAATTTAATTCTACAATATATTTGGGTGTAAACACTGCCCAGAGTTCATAAAGCTCCTGGGAACTCTGACACACCCAAAAAACGAGAAAGGCTTTGGAAATTGGATCTTTGGAGTTGGTTTATTTCATGTTTCAGACCTAGAGTCTGAATTAGGCTCTCCTTGGTTGTACTCTAATTTCTGATATAATTTTTATTTTCTTTATTCATTTTGGGCTATAATAATCTGTAATAACTTATGGGGTTTATAGTGAAAATAGGAGGGTAACTCATGTATTCATAAGGGTAGACGCCATGTTTCTTAGGTATTTATTCCTGCAATCACATCCTGTTTTTCACTTATGCATTTCATATAGAAATCCTGCCTATAGTTCTGCACTTCTGCATATATAGAAATCATGCCTACAGGTTTCTGCATATGTAGAAATCATGTCCTTAAGGTTCTGCATTCATATAGATACTATGTCCTTAAGATTTTGCACTCATATAGATACCATGACTGTAGGCTTCTGCATTCTTGTATCATATAGATAACCTGTCTATAGAATCTCTTAAATTCTGCATTTACATCTATCATTAGGCAAACAGTTTATAGGTTTAAATAATAAATTGCATTCTATATATCATTCCCATAGGACTCTTGCATTTCTATAAACGTTTTAAAATCAATAACACTTAGAAAGCATGCCTATAGGAGTAACCAACTAATCTGAATCTTAACCGCCTATTTCGCCCAAGCCTAAAATCAGTAATATCGATACTCAATACCTGCAGAGTTTATGTTTTCTATAAGCAACAAGCCTTCTTTAAAATCACTGTACTCCTGCATTATTAGATGCCATGATTATAGGTTTCACCTAGGCAAACCGTTAGGTAATTAATTAACCGCACCAGTCTTTAATAATAACAACCAGCAGGCAGGCCTAATTCAGACTTCTTATCTGAAAATATGTGATAAATCAGCCACGCCTTAATATTTTAATATTAATTAAGACCCAGTCAGTATCTGAAAGATAAGCTAAAACTATATGTTTCTCTTTGTTTTAAGGAGGTTTTGCTTGAGCCTTATTTGTTTATGTGCTTCCCCATACTTGTCATATATGTTTTGACTGTCGCCTTAGATTTTTGTCCCTTTAAACCCCTAAAGGCCAATTCTCTCCCCCCCTTTAGGACTAGTAGCCCTTAATACCTCCGGGGCTGATAGTATTGGAACAGGTAACAACATGCAATAAGTAACGAGATCGTTTTGCGATTTAATACCTTAACGGGGTAGGTAAGGGTAGACATGGATGTAATAACCATGCGATAACACCACGTGTATAAACGGTTATCGGGTGTTGTGTAGAGTGATCCGTGTTATTTATAAACCTAGGACCCCCTTCCCTTTACTTGTTTACTTTTTCCAGAATTTTAAAAGCTGTTTAATTTTCAGTTTCTTTAACTTTTCTTTTACTTCAACTACTCGCACCAATTATGTAAAAACCTCTTTTTTTTACTTGTTTAATTTTCAGTACTGTTTTCTTCCCAGCACTTCTGCCTCATTCACCTCTTTTCTGATTACTTGCATCAATTATGTGCCAACCCCTTCTCCTTTACTCGTGTTTTTTTTTAGAATTCTAAAACTGCCTTCTTACAAATTTCAGCATCCTTTAAATTCTTATACTTTGTTTGCAACCATTATGTGAAAGCTATCTATTATTTACAATGCTTGCTTGTTTACTTGTTGTTTTTATTTAAAGTCACAATTGTAGCATGGTCGGGAACCATACTAGTGGATCTTGAGGGGTGCCTAACACCTTCCGCTCGAGATAATTTCAAGCCCTTACCCAATCTCTGGTTTTCTAAAATCAAATTCATTCTTAGTGTCCTAATGCACTTAATCATTAGGTGGCGACTCTTCAAAATTGCAAACCCAATTCCCAAAAGGAAAAGAGTTGTCCGCCCAAATGTCATAAACCCAATTTTGTGAGAAAAAGGGGGTATCGACAGCATGGCGACTCTGCTGGGGATTTCTTAAGGCTTTTACCATTTCATGCTATTTGTGACTTTATGCTTCTTTACATGTCTTTACTTGTTTGAATGCCTTTAAGTATTTATTCTTTCTTCTATTACGAAACTGACTTGGCTCTTTGTTTCTTTTATTTATTTCTCTTAATGCTTTCCTTTATCGCTTTCCTTTAATGCTGTTGTAAATTATGAGAAACTGTTGTAGTTATTAATTATGAACATGCAAATACATGACAACTTGATAATTATTGTAACTGCATTTTTCAACATCATATTCCACTCGTGCCAAATAAAATACCATAGCAACGCTTATAATGAGTGGTTGCGCCCTTCCAATATTATCACCCCCTAAATTCGGCAAAGGCATATTTGCGGTAAAACTAGTCGATCAGCGGTGCCTTTCCCTCTTGAGTTGTCCGCTCAAGGGTGCCAGTCTAATACCCCATATAAGTCCTACTCTGTTTAATTATGCATGCATCATTGTCAAACCTAGCCAAGTCAATTATGTTGTCCGCATAATGACTCTTTAAGACAGCCTTGTCCAAAGTCCACTGGGTTTCCCTGAAACCCAAACGAACACTTCCACGTTCTGTGCATTCATTTGGAGAACTAAATGCTTCTTATGCTAATTATTGATATTAATAGTTGAGTCTGGGAGGGGTAAGGGTCTAACACTTTTGTCTTACAGAAAGGAGGCACGAAGTCCCCAGATTCGGCATGGTCACTAACATCCACCCCAAATTGCTAAACTGGTAGGGAGATCTTCTCTTCTTTTTTTCTAGCATACATCCCTTCGTTTTAGCTGCTTTGTTATGGTACTACCTGTAATTATATAATTTTTAGATCAAAACTACAGTTTGTGCTTACTTTTGACTGTGTAAGCATCTTTTTATTTTTGTGGTTAAAATTTTAAGATGAGCATACAGAACATATGATTCAACAATTACCAAATGGTTCTAAATGCATGTCATATTTGCATCTTATTCTCTAGATTAAGAGGTTGTGTAATTCATTCAAAAAACCCCTGGGAGTTCAGAATTAGCTATCTACTACTATTTCATATTGCTAATCTACTTTATATCTCAACAATATACAGAAAGTTGCGATTAGCAAGATGGATATGCAATCGACAAAATGTTTGTTGCTGAATTGGAGGTTTACGCACATGTTCATCTAAAACTTGGTAAATTCATGACTCATAGTGATATACTATCTGTTCTTCCTTCATTATAATCTCAGATCTAGATTAAACCTAAATTCCACGAACGATGTTAAATCCTTAAGCATTTACATGGGCAATTAGTTTTGCTTTCTGTAGCTTTATCCTTCTTTATATCATTTGTTCTATCTGTCCTAATGAAAATTTAATAATGATGTTATAACTTAAATTGTTATAAGACTCCAAACGATCTTTTTTTATCATGTTTGTATTATATTTTACAGAAAGTGAGTGTGTCTACACATGCCTGATCGAGCTTCATGAGACCATAGGATGTCTAGAATCACTTATTGTTTTGAATCTCAGAAATTGCAAAAATTTGTAGAGACTTATTCACTAATTTTGGATCACTGTTATTATTTTGTGACTTGGTAAGTATATGTGTAATTTCAGAAAAGTAGAGTTTGTGCAAATACTTCGACGTCTAAGCATTAGATTCTCTAGAGGAAGCACAGAATACAACGGAGCGACGATGCACAAACATGGACGATGGGAAGCTCAGTTTTTGCACTTTCTAAGTAAGTAACTAACCGCTTATATCACCATAGCTTAGGAATGTCATAATATCAACGATATAACTGTTAAAATGCTTGCTTGATATATTATCATATTATTATACATATTTTATAAAGAAAAAAGAATATCGTATAATTGGATATATGTTACTGTATATCTATCTAGGACTGCTTGACAATGAGATGGAAGCTGCAATGTCTAATGACCATAACTTGACTCTCCCACTCTCTTTTTTTTTATGTTGTTTATGGACCAGGCCGTACAATAAGACTGCTATAAAGTGCAAGAGAAGGGAGGCAATTAGTAATTTTGAATTGACCACGTATGAAGGAGAATTAAGTTCAAATGCAGATAATGGAGGTAATATATTAAGGCTTTACCACAAAATTATACTACTTTATGATTTTTTACCCTTTTTAGTTATGTAATTATCATGTATAACAATATGCTTTTTTCATTTGTGTTAGGCTGCCTTCTTAATTTATTGAACTAGGGAATAGCCCCATCTATTTTAGCTAATAATCAGAATGACATCACATGAAAATGAAAACTCTAACAAAGGAACATTGATAAATTTTTTTTATTAGTTATACATCTTTTAGTAAAATGTAAGGAACTTAATTCCCATTGGTAAAGTTCCAAACCGATTACTAACATCTGATGGTTGTGCTATAACCGAGCTTTAATTACCTGACCTGTAGCACCATGTGTTCATCAATTTAATACGAAAAGTCATGAAATAAAGAGAAATAGCTTGACACAAAAGTGAAATAAAAATGATATTACAATAAGAATTGAATATGCCCTTTGAAAGTACTCATGAAGGTCTATCGTAAATGAATCAACAAATCCTGTGTTGATTCATATGATACCACATATTTACTATGGTGGTATACAACTCACTGTCTGGAAGGCTGTAGGATGAACAGACACATGATTTCCATAGGAAAGACACATGAAGTGGGAAACTTTATCTATATTGCTTTTATTGATGGGTACTGTAAAATGGCAAAATTTGATGATTCTTATGAATTCTTGCGTATAGTGAATGACAGTAAATTATACACTAACATAGGCCTTTTCATGGTTACTATTGTTTGTCATTTAAGTTCTTATGCTTTGATTTGTAAGCTTTAGTATTCTGTTTTTGCTGTACTATATATGATTTTTCATATATTGTAATTTAGCAAATGACTTGGTGTTTTGACTTGTATGGTCCTCTTACGATTCTGTAAATAATTTGTTGAATCTTCTTCATCTTCAATTTTATCTTCCGATTTTCTTTTTTTGGGAGAATAAACAGTGTCGTGAAAGTAAACTTTATAGACTAGAAAAATAGCTTGACAATATTACACCGCTCCATTTTGTTGGTATCTGAATGTGTAATCTGGCAAATCTCCTTGGGATTTTTCAGTCAAACATTTTTTTTATTTTTTAAATTATCTGTCTATTTTTGCAGGCAATCACTTTATTTAAATTGTACAGTTGCAGAAAGATGGACTAGCAATCATCCTTTCACTTTTCATTGGTTGCTTCTAGGTATGACATAGTAGTTAAATTAAGTTTTATTAGTAAATATATAATCAAATTATTTGAATATAAAAATCAAACTGTTATGGTATTAAATTTTAATATTAGTTTCATGGCATAATTCAAAATGTACACATTTGTTTGGAATAAAGCTGACACATGAGATGGACTAAAAGAAAAGAAACTTTTGCAAATTTTATTTCTCTGAAATTCTATAAAATGCATACACTCTCTTAATCAGTTAAATAAGGACACATTATAAATATAAAGTGTTTAGCAATATAGTTATTTGATATAAAAATATCAAATCGTTTCAAACAGAAACATAGCTATTTGAAAGTGTTTGGCTACTTTATATTTATATTGCTATTTCCCAAGGAATGCTGATGTTTAGAATGTGCACTCAGTTCCACAATTTCATGGAGGCATATAACTCGTAGTAAAAAAATAAGTGACTAAATATGCATGGACATAATTAAGTTTTACAATATCATTTTACAACAAGTTAAATATTAAAATTGTTTTATGAGCGGTACAAAAATATTTATAGCAGTCATTAGACATAATTCTCCTACTAGCTTTATAAAGCAAAGTTGCATCGTTCTTTCTCCTTCTCTTTATCTCCTTAGAAGCATATCAAGGATGTTTTGGTTTGCAGAATCACTTTACTACAATCAAGCGTGGCATTTTATTGTGGCTACTTCGAAACACTTGCATATATCCAATCCTTGATCTGGAAAGGTACTAAAAATATTACCTTTTTATTTTGAACTTATGTTACTTTTAGGCGTCCTTTGTATTTGTTGTTTTGGCTTGCACCAATACTATTAGTAAGTAAAATTGTACAAAAGAGGGTTGCTTTTTTTCCTTTTTTTCTATTTTTTTCTTTTATGGTCTGTAGAAGCATTACACAAAATATGTACAGCACTCATTAGACATACTTCTCTTGACTAACTTTTTGAAGCAAAGTTGTTGTGTACCCTTCATTTAAATACCATTTTTTGCCTTCGGCAAGGTTCGAACGTAAAAATCATATTCTATTTTCCCTCTTTTTGCTTTCCCTTCCATTTGTCCATAATCAGAGGATAAGTCTCACACGTAAAAGTTCCTTTGATAAACCCACAAAGCCAACTGTGTGAATTGTAGGTCACTCTTGATATTCTACTTGCCCTTTTTTCCGTAGAAAGCTTACCTTTAACTGAATTTTTCATAAATCATCTTGATAAAAGAATTGCCAAGGGTTGGAGTTGGTGAATCAATTTGCTTGAAACTCTCATTGAAACTATAGTTTATTTTCTTTAGTAATAACTTCTTTCATTTTCAGCTTGATTTTTCAGGTCAATTTTGCTATAAATCTTGGTTGCAGATATTACCCTCTATATTCTTTTCTCTTTAACCTTCCATCTTCCACTCCGTATTGCACCCTATCTCAGGGTGGTGTTCATTATTTTGAACATTAGGTACGCCATAGTAGGATTCCTACTCTTTTACTTTCCAAGTGTAGTCATGATCTCTTCGACTCTTTGTTCAAGTTTATGTTATAACTTTCTTTACCTAGACTTCTCCCTCCAGGTTATCTCACATTTTACATTTATTAGTCTCTTTTATTTTACTCAATTATATAAAATTAATCAGAGATAGGATTATGACTATCATGTTTAAGATATTGTCGGTGTAGCAGTGAATGTTGAATTCCATTAAAGTAGTTCATTTGCTTCATGTTTTTAGTATTTTAAATAGATGAAAGTGATGTAAATCTTATGTTCTACAGTGGATTGCAAAATGCAGTCTTATAATTTTTTGTCATTTAACCACGTTTTTTTTTTTTACAAATTGCAGAGTATTTCTTGCAAACAAATACTATTCTTTCAGTGTTAGTTGATATCCTTAATGAAGAAAGGACTGGAAAGACAATTGCAAAATATTGGATGATTTACTGGAGATTCATCTTCTCCAGTAAATCACATCTATTCTTTAATATCGGATAGACTCCATATGCTACTAGCAGCTTTTGTGGTTACAAGATTATAACCAGACTATTGCCTTCAATAGAGCAGACTATAATGAAATAGTTCTTATCCAATTCAACCCTAATATTTGAGGTATTTAATAATTCTATTGATGGTAATTCCATTAAGTTAGTCGATTTATTTGATCAATTAATGTAAAAGCATACTTTAACTCCTTATGGATTAGTAGGAGTATTTATTTGGTCTCTCTTTAATTTTTTTTTTGTTAACGGGCAGCTTATTAAAAGGAAGTAACAAGCCGTTGGATATATTAGCAAAGTTAGATGAGTTAGATGATTTTTCGCCTTATGAAGAAATTAAACTTTTTTTTAGGTTAATTCTTCTTCTTCTACTACTAAGTTTTTAACTCATAATAAGGAACAACCATTTTACCAATCAAAAACAAGACCAAATATTTCACGGATTGATAGTCCTTGCCAACAATAATATAGAGACAGCCCGTTGAAATTCATCTATTTATTTTTCGTTTTAATTGTTTTGATTGCGATACTAAATTTAATCTGCAATATACATATATCTCTTTTCGCTTTTTTTTAATCGATCCGCGCATCGCGCGGGTACGTAAACTAGTTTATGAGTTAAATACAAGGTTTATACAGGGATTTAAGCATGAAAATTTGTAGAAATTTGGGATTTTGAAGAAAAACTTAGAAATTTAAATTTTTAGATTTTGACCACGAAATTATACATGAAATTGGGAATAAATTATATATTTGAGTTTGTGGTGTTATGGGTAAAGTTTATCTTTAAAAATATTTGGAATCTGGTTACGTGGGCCCGAGGGTGAGTTTATAGACCTTTCGAGTGGAGTTGGAGATTGTTGTAAATTGGATTATAATGAGTATTAGAGTATAATATTTATGGATTTGCTTATTTATTGACTAGTTTAGAGCGTCGGGCATCGATTTGAGTTGTTGGAAAGGCTTGGGAGCTGGTTATGGAACTCCACGGCAAGTTAAGTCTCTTTTCTAACCTTGTAAGAGGGAATTAATCCCATAAGTAAATTGAATTAATATGTGCTTCTATTTGCAGGAGCTACGTACGCACGAGGTGACGAGAGTCCATACGTAGCTACTAATTATGCCTATATCCGTGTAGTTCTAGGCTTACACCATGCCTTGTTGATACCATTATTTGATTTTGATTATTAATTGCCTTGTGGGAATATACTAGGTTGTTGTTGTTGTTGATTATTATTTGCCTTGAAAGGAATTGAGATCGATTATGCTTATTGATAGTAGGCTAAATTGTATAGTTTGACCTACGTTCGTGCTCTAACTTAAGGATGCTTTATTGTTGTAAGTGTGTAAATAATGCAAAAATTGGCTCTAATGGTGACTTTTGTGTTTCACAGGAGTGCACTACTCAAATGAGGACTTATGGCGGTGATCCAGGCGAAAATTGGAATTAATGGATGAAATAAGGAATAAAGCTCGTGTGGCAGTGGGAAACCCCACTAGCGCGGGCATTAGCGCGGCCTTAGCGCGCCCGCTCTAGTCCAGGTGTCAGAAACAGAATAAAACCTCACTAGCGCGGGCAGTAGAGCAGCCTTAGCGCGCCCGCTCTAGTCCAGATGCGGGAACAATGTTTTGAAAGGGGCAATTTCGGAAGTCCAAGCAAAAATCACACAAACTATAAAAGGTTTAACGTGTCTACTAGAAAAAGGGGTTTGAGTTTTGAGAACAAGGCAAGAGAGGTAAGGAGGCAACTTGAAAAATAATTTCTTATCTCTCTAATTTGTTCTTCTATCAATGACTATGAATTCTTTTATAGTTTTCATCATTGTTATGAGTAGCTAAATCTTTTAATCTAAGGTTTTGGTGAAACCCGTTAGGGATGAATTGGTTGTTATGTTAATATAGTTTTGAATTGGTTGTTAATCTCTATTTGTTCAACTACATTTTGATTTTGGTTAATTGAAAGTATCCGCAATTAGCCGTTCCTATTTATTATATATCTGCTTGAGAGAGAGTGTATATTTAGGTAGTTGTTTGAACAACATCACTCCCGGAGTATAGGCGAGAGTCATAACCGAGGGTTTAGAGGTTGGATTAGAGATAACGATACCTCGGGTGCGATCTAAGTGAACTGTAATGCGAATCTAGCTAGCGTAGCTTGAGAGAGTGCGTCTAGTAAATTATCATAATTGCTTGAGAGAGATTTATGATAGCTGGAGAGTTCATGATTGATAGAGGCAACTAAGTCAAAGCTATAAGAAACATACAACCAAGAAAATCAACAACGGGGGAAACCATTACCTTAGACCTTATTCCAATTGTTTACGAATCAAGCATAGTTAATTTTCAGCTGTTTATTTATTTTCAGTTTTAGTTGTTAGAAATACCATCAATTGTTAATTACAATATTTGGGGAATTTGATTCAATAGAATTTAGTAAGTCCAACAAAATTAATTGATATGTTGATTCCCTGTGGTTCGACTCTGGGCATAAATACTCAGATTATATTTGCAACGTCTGCATGTCTTTTAATAAGGCATAGTTTGGCGTTATCAAATTTTGGCGTCGTTGCCGGGGATTTAACGGTGTTATCAATTACAATTGAAGGAAGTGCAAAAAATCTTAGTGTAGTCAATTTTCTCTATACCCAATCTTTTCATTGAAATTCTCACGTTTGGATTCTTGTGGAATTCAGGTGTATGCCTAGATATTCTTCGAGAACTGGAGAACTGCTAGAAGGACTCTCAGACCCCGAGAAAACATTGAGGGTATTGAACCGTGCCAACAAGAGAATCCAACAATCACAACAACCACACTAGCTCCAATTTGACATGGGTGATGCAGAAAACGTCATTGGAAACGTCGGGGATCCACCAGCGAACCCCAACGTAAGAGTAGTGGCACCTCTTGTGCCCGAAACTGCACTTTATGATTGGGCACAACCCACAACTGATAACCTGGCTACTGCCATAGCTGTGCCCGCAATTCAAGCGGAGACCTTCCAGATAACCAATAATATGCTGCATCTTCTGCAGAATAAAGGATTGTTCTCCGGATTACACATTGAAGACTGATAACTATGAACTGTGCATGTTTTATACCCATTCTTACCTAAGCTTTGTGCATAAATTTCTGTTTATTAGTCCTAAATTGCTTACAAGTTGCGCTTGATTGCAGGTTTGAGCGACTAGATGATGAATATCACAAATCGGCTCAAAAAAAGGAGTGAACCCTGCCAAGCGTCAAAAGATGACTGAAAGTGGGGAAATAGATGACCTGCGCGGACCGCACTGTTCTGATGTGCGGCTGCACAGGAAGGTTCAGAAAGCTATCAAGTTAATACCCAACCTACGCGGTCCGCACTGATTTGTCACGCGGCCGCGCAGGAAAGTTCAGAGAATTAGCAATTCTGAAGAAGATCCACGCGGACAACATTGATTTCCACACGGTCCGCAATGATGATTGATCAGAGGCTCAAAAAAGTCAAGGCAAAGTTCCACGCGGCCGCACACCAAATCAGTGCGGTCCGCGTGGGTAAAAGATCAGAGAGTCAAAATGGGACGATCTCTACAGTGCGGCCGCGCATCATTTCCACGCGCTCTGCATGACTCAACCTATGCGGCCGCGTGACATTTTTACGCGGTCCGCATCCTCAAGTCCAGAAGCCCAGATATGAAGACCAGTTACCCTACGCGGCCGCATGACATTTCTATGCGGTCCGTGCCAGACCCTCAGGGGTATTTTTGTCCGATTTTTCCTGTGTAGTATAAATAGAACATTTTACTCTTTTAGGTGAAGTTTTTTTGTAATCTGTTTGAGCAGCTGAGCATGAGGCATTTGATATTAGCCTACTTTAGGCAATTTTCTCTTGTAATTAACGTGGATTCAAGTAGATTAAGCTTGTTGTTAATGATTATGTCAATCTCTTCTAGTATTTCTTCTATTTCTACTTCTACCATGTCTAGCTAAACCCATTAGCTAGGGTTGTGGCTCAACCCTAGTGTGGGTAATTAATGGGTGTTTTTACTTGATGCTTGGATGATGTTGGGTGTTTGGTATTTGGGTTGATTGTAGGTTTTCACTCAGATTTGGTGGTTGCAAACACTAAGTCTAGCTTAGTGGGTCTTGACTCTTCTTGAGAAAGAGATTCTACGACCTCACAATTAACCCAACAAGGATTTGGGATGGACCCATGAGAATGGTCGTCCCAAGTAACGGGTTGAACCTCGAGAGAGTAATTACCCCACTTGAACCATTAGTTCCTTGGGCAAATTAGCCTACCCAATTGGTCTCGAGAGAGTCAATTGGGCAAAATCACTCTCTCTACCGAGAGGTGTGAGAGTGAATGCTATAGTGCAACGGTTATCCATATTCCCCTTAATTATCATCCTTGCATTAGAATTCTATATCCGTTAATTAGTCACCTAGGCGAGTGCTACGACCCTAGTGCTTTTCTCTTATTGCATACAACTAGCATCATTACTTAGCATAATTTAGTTTACAATTGTAGTTGATAAAT
>MU669600.1:4473-44903 GCA_026770625.1 Nicotiana glauca
TTGACGTTCGCAGGACCTGGCTACTCTTTCTATTTCAGATTTATATATATATATACATTTCCAGACTTGGATATTTCCGTTCAGATATTGTTATCCAGTTTTGTTTAGAGGCTCTAGACTCGTGACCCAGATCTTTTGGGAGTGTTTTATCAGTTTTCGCACTTTTCAGTATTATTCTTCTATAAATATTGGACTATTAATCTGAAACTATTTTATTCTCTTTAAATTGACAGTTTTGAGATTTAAAGTTGAATTGGGAGCGACTGTTGGTCAGGCTTGCCTAGCTTTAGGGTTGGGAGCCATCACGACCGGGTTTGGGTCGTGACAAGTTGGTATCAGAGCCTAGGTTACTAGGCCTCGCGAGTCATGAGCCGGTTTAGTAGAGTTTTGCGGATCGGTATGTAGCCGTCCGTATCTATCCTCGGGAGGCTACATAACCTTTAGGAAAACTTCTCTTTCTTGGAATTCTTATCGTGCGTACTTGATTCAGCTTGGAAATATAATTCTTGAAATTCCTTCCACACGCCTGTATGCGCACGTGAACGCTCAGTATTATATGTACCTTGATGGCTTGTAGTTCCCCGATCGAAGGGCAAGATGTGAATTCTATGAGCTGATGTTGGGCCAGTCTAGAGGACTTGAGGCCGGATCTTTGCCAATGGCTTGAGCGCTCAGTATCATTCATGTGGCAGTCTCCTATTCATCCGAGAGATTAGCTGAGATCTATATTCGGGAGATTGTTTGCCTTTATAGTGTGCCGATATCTATCATTTCGGACCGGGGTACGCAGTTTACCTTACGCTTTTGGGGCGCAGTTCAGCGAGAGTTGGGCACACGGGTTGAGTTGAGCACATCATTTCATCCCCAGACGGACGGTCAGTCCGAGCGAACTATTGAGATTTTGGAGGACATGCTCCGGGCTTGTGTTATTGACTTTGGAGTTTCGTGGGATAAGTTCTTGCCTTTAGCGGACTTTGCCTACAATAACAGCTACCAGTTGAGCATCCAGATGGCTCCTTATAAGGCTTTATATGGTAGGCGGTGTCGGTCTCCGATTGGGTGGTTTAAGACGGGAGAGGCTCGGTTGATAGGTACGGATTTGGTTCAGGAGGCCTTGGACAAGGTCAAGATCATTCAGGTTAGGCTTCATTTGGCTTAGTCTAGGCAAAAGAGCTATGCAGATCGTAAGGTTCGAAATGTAGCTTTCATGGTTGGTGAGCGAGTATTTCTCCGAATGTCTCATATGAGTGACGTGATAAGATTGGGAAGAAGGGCAAGCTTAGCCTTAGATTCATTGGTCCATTTGAGATTCTTGATCGAGTGGGAGAGGTGGCTTATAGACTTGCACTGCCACCTAGATTATCAACCGTGCATCCAGTTTTTCATGTATCTATGATTCGGAGGTATCACGACGATCCAGCCCATGTATTAGATTTCAGCACTGTCCAGTTGGACAAGGATTTATCTTATGAAGAGGAGCCGGTAGCTATTCTAGACCGGCATGTTCGTCAGTTGAGATCCAAGAGTTTTCACTCTGTTCATGTTCAGTGGATAGGTCAGCCCCCTGAGGCATCGACCTGGGAGTCCGAGTCTGATATGCGGAGCCATTATCCCCATCTTTTCCCCGACTCAGTTACTTCTTTCTTTTGTCCGTTCGAGGACGAATGGTTATTTTAGAGGTGGAGAATGTGACGACCCAAAGGGTCATCACTTGTTTCCTTACTCTTTCTGTGCTTTTGAGGCCTTGAAAACCTCATTTTTATCTGCCTCGATTTGCGTGCATAGTCCGGGCGCATAGCCGGAAAACCTAAATGTGAAATTCTGTGAAAAATGCTAAAAATTTGACATTAGAATGAATAAGTTTGACCTTGGTCAACATTTTGGATAAGCGACCAGGACCCGTGATTTGACGGTCCCGGAGGGTCCGTAGGAAAATATGGGACTCGGGCATATCCTCGGAATCGAATTCCGAGGTCCCAAGCCCGAGAAATGAATTTTTGAATAAAATTGTTTTTCTGAAATATTTAAAGAAAATTGAAATGGAAACTGATTAGAACATGTTGGTATCAGGCTCGTATTTTGGTTTCGGCATCCGGTACAAGTCTTATATGTGTTTTAAGATGTTTCTATGAAGTTTGGTTGAAATCGGACGTCGTTTGACGTGTTTCAGACCTAAAACTCTAATTTGAAAGTTTATGAAGTTTGATGAGAAACTAGTGATTTTGAGGTTTGATTCCTTGTTCCTGATGTTATTTTGGTGATTTGATTGCACGGTTAAGTTCATAGGATGTTGTTGAGTTAGTGTACGTGTTTGGTTAGGAGCCCCGTGATAACTTTGATTTTAACACGTTTTATGCCCATACTTGCCTATGCTTTGTGTGTGAATTGCCATAAAATAGTCCCAAAATGCTTACGAGTTCTGCTTGATTGCAGGTTTGAGAGACAATATGACAAATTTCAAAAATCGGCTCAAAATGGAGTGAAACCTGCTAAGTGTCAAAGACCAAGTGAAGTGGGGACAAGAGGACCTAGCGCGGATCGCACTGTTTTGCTGCGCGGCCGCGCTAGGAGATTCAGAGAGTAAATATTTCAAGGGCATCCTGTGCGGTCCGCTCTTGTGGAGATTCAGAGACCAAAAATACAAGGCAAATCCCACGCGGTCGAGCTACAAATCAGTGCGGTCCGCGTGGATGAGATTCAGAGAGATGATATTTTGCCCAAGTCCTTCCACGCGGCCGTGTCCCATTTATGCGCGGTCCGTGCCCATCAGCCAGCGCGGCCGCGCTACCTTTTTGCGAGGTCCGCGTCCCCAACTTCAAAGAAGAGAAATTTGCAAGACCAAGAGCCTACGCGGACGCGCTACATTTATGCGCGGTCCGCGCTGACCCCGCAAGGGTATTTTTTTCTAGTTTTTCCAGCCCGGTATAAATAGGACATTTTACCATTTTTAGGTCAAGTTTTGTACATCTGATAACTGCTGTGCTCGTGAGACATATGTTTTAGCCTATTTTGGGCATTTTGAGCTTATTTCATCATAGATTATTGTAGTTTAACATTAGCAATTAATTAATATGGTTGTTTCATCTTCTATTTCTTCCATTTCTTCTTTAATTATGTCTAGCTAAACCCATTAGCTAGGGTTGTGGCTCAACCCTAGTGTGGGTAATTGATGGGTGTTGCTTATTAATGATAGATTGATATTGGGTGTTTGTTATTTGGGTTAATTTTATGGTTTAATTAAGGATTGGTGGTTGCAAACATTGATTCTAGCTTAGTGGGTCTTGACCCTTCTTGAGAAAGAGAGTCTATGACCACAAAATTGACCCAACAAGGATTTGGGATGGACCCATGAGAAATGGTAGTCCCAATTAATGGGTTAAACCTTGAGAGAGTAATCACCCTACTTGAACCCTAGTTGCTTGGTCTAATTGGTCTACCCAATTGGTCTCGAGAGAGTCAACTAGGCAAAATTGCTCTCTACCGAGAGGTGTGAGAGCGGGTACATTTGTGCAACGGTTATAACGTTGATCCCAAATATGTCAATCTATTATTAATAGTTTCTACTCGTTAGTTAACCACCTAGGTGATGCCATGGCCCTAGTGCCTTTCTCTATATTAAATACAACTTAGAAAATATTTCACTAGCATAAATTAGTCTTACCTTTAGTTGATAATAATAGTTGATTATAGAAAATCCAAAAATGTTAGAAGTACAATTAGAAGAACAAACTCATTCTTAGTCTATACAAATACACAACTCCATTCCAAGCTCCCTGTGAAAAAATCAACCCCGATACCACTATTCGGGTAAAAGTCTTAGCGCCCGCTTTTCCTACCATAGTGTAAGGTTGAGTTTGCTGCGATCACTTTTTGGCGCCGTTGCCGGGAGCTTACGGTGTTGACTATTTGCGTAGCTAGTTTTGTATTTTGCTTCTATTTCCTTCTTTTTACTAACTTTATTTGTGTCGATCCATCAGGTACACATAGCTCTAAACGGAAATGTCCCTCTTGATAATGTGGTCGCGGAGGAGGTTGAAGATGTTGAGCAAGATGAGCTTCCGGTACCTCAAGCACCACGGAGAGGTATAAATGCCAATGCAAATGATCAAATCCCAGACCCTCCTCCGCCTCCACCAAGAGTAGCTCCAAGGGTCCTTTCGAACCAAGTTTATGCAAGTGCCATAGTTCCTTCCCGAATTCGGGCGGGGAATTTTCAAATCACCAATGTCATGTTGACGCTTCTCGAGCAAAGAGGGTATTTTACGGGTGCCTCCAACCAAAATGCATACAAGCACTTGAAGGGGTTCATAGATACTTGCTGGGGGAGTAAACAAACCAATGTGTCAGAGGATGCTTTGAGATTGAGGCTTTTCCCGTTCTCTCTTCGGGGTAAAGCATTGGATTGGTTAGAAAGGCTTCCAAATCATTCCATCACAACGTGGGATGAATTGGCGGACAAGTTCATTGCCAAGTTCTTTTCTCCAAGTCACATGGCAGCGCTCCGTGATGAGATTTTGGCTTTCAAACAAGAGCCAACAGAACCTTTGCACGAAATATGGGAAAGATTTAGAACTATGGTTAAAGAGTGTCCGAATAATAATATGAATGATGTGATGATTCAACAAACATTTTATAGGGGCATCATCACAACCAACCAATGTATTGTAAATCAATTGGCGGGTGGAAATTTTATGAAACTCCCGTACAATGAAGCTTGTGATGTGTTAGATGAAATGGCCGATACTTCTTCGGTGTGGCAAAGCCGGGCAAATTTTCCTCAAGGTGATCCTAATGTCATACATTTGCATAAGGAGTTACATGATCACGACCAAGCCATTGCCGAACTTACAACAACAATAAACCAATTGGCGAAGGCGCAATTGCAACAAGTTCAAAACCCGCGCTAAGTCAATGCCATGGAAGGAGTGAATATGATGAAAAGAAGGCAAAGAGGGCAACAACCTCAAGGAAATTGTGATAACTATCATGATGGTGGTGGTTATCCAAACGAGTGCTACGATGAGCAAAGTGAGGATTGTCAATATGTCAACAACTACCAAGGACATAGAGGAAACCAAGGCAATCAACAATGGCGATCCCAAGGGAATTGGAACAATCAACAAGGAGGCGGAAATTGGACTAACAATAATCAACAACAAAGTGGTAAAAATTGGAATGGGAACAACCAAAACAACAATTGGGGGAATCAAGGTAACAATGGTGGAAATTGGAATGGAAACAACAACAACAACAATGGTCAAGGTGGGTGGAACAACAGTGGTGGTCAAGGTAATCAGGGGCAAGGCTTTCAAAGGCCTCCGATGTTTCAACTGTTGATACATAATTTTTCTCTAAGTATTTTTATACCCGAATATTTCCAAAATAGCATATTGGTGCATATATAAGCACACTCAAGAGTTTTGGCATTTTTAATGATTTTAAACCCAACTTATTACCTATTTTTTTATACAACAAAAAAAATAATTATTCCCAAAATTATAATTTTGGTGAATAATTCATTTTACTTTCACATTTACAAAAAATATAATTAAGGTAATTTTTGCATATTTTTACAAGTTCATTTGGTATTTTTAAAGCTAAATTGCATATAGTTGCAATTATAGCATATCTTGTAATTTATGGCATTTTATGTTTATAAAATTAGTCCTAGTATTTTTAAATTAATATTTATATAATATTCATTTACCCAGTACTCTTAATTTGTTTTTAAAATCTGCATTACTATTTTATAAAAGTATAAAAGGGAAAATTGGCTATTTACAATCTAGCCTCAATTGTATTGCATTTTCAGCCAATTTGGCACCACAATTTAACCCCAATTCAGCCCAAATTACCCAACCCAATTACCAATCTAACCCGATCCAACACTTATTCAACCGACCCAGCCCTTAACCCCTTTCAATCTCGGCCGTTGATCATTTAGATTAATGATCCCCGTTACTTCTTTCCTTATTAAGTCCAACGACCCCCCCAAACCCTATCATTTCTCACAACCCGCCGCCTCTGAATCCCCTCCTCTCTCAACTCTCTCTCAACTCACCTCAAACCTTAGCCGCCGCCTCTCATCGAAACCCTAATCTATGGCTTCTCAGGCTCATCGGAGGCCTATACTAGCCTCTCATGGCTTCTGCGTGCTAGTTTCTAAAGAGCCTATTGCCAGATCTTGAAGGGTTCCGACCAATCCTTTGTTTGATGACTGTTCTCCAGTTGTCTTCAGCCTTTGTCTGGCCAATCATGGCTATTTGAGTTAGATCTTCGACTTTCCTGCTCATATTGATGGTTTCCAAAGCCTTTCTCATCACCTGGGTTTCTCATCGAAACCCTAAGCTCTAAGGTTCCTTCGATTTTTTTAGATCTACTCCGGATCCATGTGTGTGTGAACCTTCTATGCATTTTCCTCAAAGTTTCTTTAATTTTTGCTTTCAGAAACTCTTTATTCTTCAACTAGGGTTTCATGTTAAGTTATTTCGAATCTCTTCTCTGATTCACAACATGTTTTACTGTGTTTTTGTTTATGTTGTTTTCTATCTGAGGTAGTGTTGATACCCAATTTTTTCCTATATATTTTCTCTATATATACTCAAATACTTTCAAAATAGTATATCTATGCATATATAAGCATGCCCAAAAGTTTTGGTATTTTTCCTCAATTTTTAAGGTTTTTGAGAATCAATTTGTTGTCTATTTTAACAGTACAAAATCCAAAATTATTCCCAAAATTATTATTTTTAGGTGAATAACTTATTTTATCCCATATTTACAACAAAATATAATTAATATGGTTTTTGCATATTTTTGCAAATTTATTTGGCATTTCTAACGCTAAATTGCATGTAATTGCAATTGTAGCCTATTTTGTAATTAATAGTATTTTATAATTATAAAATTAATTTCAGTATTTTTAATTGAACATTTGTATGCTATTTATTGATTCAGCACTTTCAATTTATTTCAGAAATCCTGCATTATTTTTTATAAATTAAAAGGGGGAAATTGGCTATTTAAAACTTGGCCAGATTTCATTACAATTCTAGCCATATTGCGTCCCAATTCAGCCAATCTTAACCCCAAATCAAACGACCCAATTATAATTTTTAAACCTGCCCCTGATCCAATTTCAAACCCACCCGGTCGGTCCTTTAATCTAGGCCGTTGATCATTTTGATCAACGACCACAATTCCTTATTACCTTTTTTAATTCCCAAACCACCCTAATGCTATCTCATTTTCCCAAATCCACCGACCTAAAATCCTTTCGTCTCTCAAGCTCTCTCTAACACTCGAAAACTCTAGCCACCATTAACGGTTTCTCCGACCAAATTCCACCGTCGTCCATGGCTTCCCAGGCCATGGACGGCCTGTGCTCTCTTCCATTCACCCCAAATCGTGGTTGTTCAAAGTTTTCGAGGTTCGACTTCAACAAGGTCTGTCCAGATCCTCTACCGATCTGAGTTCCTTTGGTTTCTCTGGCTCCGTTCCGGCATGTTTGAGCTTTGGCAAGGCTTAGCCATGGCCCAGACCTGTTCAAAGACCAAATTTTTCCAGGCCTTCTCATTTCTAGGGTTTTCGAGAAACCCTAAATTGCATGTTCAAGGTTCTTTCTTCCCTTGTTTTCTTAGATCTGTAACAGATCTGTGTTCTACTCGAGGTCTTGATGTTTTCCCCTAATTGTCTTTCTCAAAATTAGTCTGTTCAAATTAGGGGTTTCGAAATCTTAAAAACAATTCTTCTTCTTCTTCGAAATAAACAATTCTTTATTTATTTGAATCCATTTGTTCATGCCATGTCTTGTGTGATTTTTCCTGTTCTTATGTTTTGCCATTAATATGCATTTTCCTCTATTTTTCTATGACATGCTTTACATGCTACCATTTTTTTACTGAGTTTTGCTTGTCTTTACTGAACCTTCGTTTGAGTTCTAAACCAGTTTTTTCTACTATTTCCTAAGTGCTATGTCACCTCTGAACTTGCTTAAGTTTTGAGCTTTCTTTTAAACTTGTTCTTTATGATTCTTCACTCTACTGCTTCTAACTTGCTGTGTGTGTGCTTTCTCATGAGACTCTGAAAGAGTTCCCTAAGTTTTGTTTTGAGGGATTGCCTTCTCCTTTCTGTATCCTACTTGAATTGAAACCCTAAGTTTAGGGTTTTTTGCGAGTTATGGTGTTATGTTGGGGTTAGGGTTCTACTCTAAAACCCTGGGCTCTCTCAAACTCATTCTGAGTCTATAACTGAATTGGAATTCCTTTTTTGCTTGTGATTTGAAACTTTCTATACATGTCCTTTCTCTCTTGTTTGATATTGGTATGCTTTATATGCAAGGGACTTTCTTTCGAAATGGTTCTTCCAACTCATGATTGATTCCAATTTCCTTTATTAAGGCTCGATTGATTGTTACTGATTTTTCAATTAAACCTTTTCCCCCTTTTCCTGACTAAGTTCATTCAAAGGCTTTTAAATTTCTGGTTGTTTGATTACTGTATTTCCTTATTCTCTCAAAACCATGTACTATAGGCTTCTTGCCTTAAATAGACTATATGAACTTACCCCTATTATGCTACTCTGAAAAGGTTTTCATTACTTTCCTTTCCTTAATTACTCATCCCCGTTTGAAATCAAATCCCTTTGACTAAGGGAAATCCTCTTTGATTTGGTTTACTCGTTCCTACACTATAAAAAGAGGGTTCTTTCTGCATCTCTGAAGGAAAGAAAAGAAAAAGGAAAAAATGAAGAAAGAAAAATGGAAAAAAGAAAAGAAAAACACAGACATAGACTTCTGAATTAAGAACACGTTTTCGAATACTTCTCACTTTCAAATACCTTCTATACTATTACTTTCTCTACTGAGCACCCTGCTCCCTTTCTCTTTACTGTTTGGAAAATTCTTGAGCTCCTATTGAACTCACAATACTTGCGGAGGAATTGATCCTGCTGGCTGCTGGCTATTTGTTTGCTTTTGTTGTTTGCTGTTCTAAACTTGCAACCGGTATGTCTCTCTAGTTAAATAATACCCTCTAAACTATGTGTTTATTTTATGCCATGCTCTCTTGCACTATGTGTTCATTCTAGTCTGTTATGCTCTCCTTCCCTATGCTTCTGCACCCTCAGTTTGTTATGCTTTCTTGCTTTCCATGTGTTTCTGTAGATGCTTGTCTATGTGAGTCCCTTCCCTTTGGCCCCCTCTTATGTGTGAGTGCAGTTCTGAGTCATGGTAGCATCCTATTATTGCCACCCATGACTTAGAACCAAGTTCTCTTGAACCCCTACTCAAATGCTTTCCCATTCCCTCTCCCCTTTATGTGTTGAGCTTTAACTTGGGTCTGGCAGTGTCCTAATCACCACTCAGACCCTAAGTTTGACTCCTTAGAGTCTGCTCCTATTTGTTTGACCTAAGCAGGGGATCAGGGGTGTGCCAGCCTATGCCATGGCTGGGCATGACCACCCTCTGCTATGGTTCCTCTCTCACTTTGCACTCATTCCTAGTTTCCTAAGTTCTACCCCCCTTTGGTAAGCCATGCTTTGGGACCCTAGAGTTCCCTCTGAACTTGGATGCCTGAGGGCTGGTAATTCCACACTTGCACCATTCTGTTACAATATTTATTATTCAGAGTGTAAGCATTGCCTGGGGTCCAGGAGGCTCCTTGGAACTTTGAAACACTCTGAGTAAGAGAGGGCCTTGGAATCTAGAATCTGGATTTGGTGAAACACATGTTATTGGATATTGAGATTGAATTAGGCTGCTCGGATCTAGCTGTAGGCTGTGATGTATTTTTAATTGTTTTCTGTGTTTCTTCTAATTCTGTAATAACCTTGTAAAAAGAACTCGAAAAATATTAGTAAAGGGTGTGTGAGGGGTTTACTTTATTGCTAAAGGGTAGATACCATGCCCATAGGACCAATGTTGTTATTTAGTCATTTAGATATCATGCCTATAGGTTCCATGCTTTAAATCATTTAGATATCATGCCTATAGGTTCAACGCTTTAAGTTACCTAGAGATCATGTCTATAGGCTTTTGCATTCCTTTCAATCATTTAGAAATCATGTCTATAGGATTTAATGTTCAACCATGCCGCAAATCAATAGATATCCTGCCTATATGATCTAATAATCAAACAACAAATTGCATATAGAAATAGTGCCTATAGGAAATGCCTAAACGCTAGGCAAACTGTAGGTTAATATTCATTTCGTAACCAGTTTAATCACAATAATATTTCTTTAATCAGGACATAGAAAATCTGCCTATAGGGTTTAATGCTTTATCATCTTGCAAATCATTATATATCCTGTCTATAGGATCTAATAATCAAACAATGAATTGCATATAGAAATCATGCCTATAGGAAATGCCTAAACGCTAGGCAAACTGTAGGTTAATATTCATTTCGTAACCAGTTTAATCACAATAATATTTCTTTAATCAGGACATAGAAAATCTGCCTATAGGGTTTAATGCTTTATCATCTTGCAAATCATTATATATCCTGTCTATAGGATCTAATAATCAAACAATGAATTGCATATAGAAATCATGCCTATAGGAAATGCCTAAACGCTAGGCAAACTGTAGGTTAATATTCATTTCGTAACCAGTTTAATCACAATAATGTTTCTTTAATCAGGACATAGAAAATCTGCCTATAGGGTTTAATGCTTTATCATCTTGCAAATCATTATATATCCTGTCTATAGGATCTAATAATCAAACAATGAATTGCATATAGAAATCATGCCTATAGGAAATGCCTAAACGCTAGGCAAACTGTAGGTTAATATTCATTTCGTAACCAGTTTAATCACAATAATGTTTCTTTAATCAGGACATAGAAAATCTGCCTATAGGGTTTAATGCTTTATCATCTTGCAAATCATTATATATCCTGTCTATAGGATCTAATAATCAAACAATGAATTGCATATAGAAATCATGCCTATAGGAAATGCCTAAACGCTAGGCAAACTGTAGGTTAATATTCATTTCGTAACCAGTTTAATCACAATAATGTTTCTTTAATCAGGACATAGAAAATCTGCCTATAGGGTTTAATGCTTTATCATCTTGCAAATCATTATATATCCTGTCTATAGGATCTAATAATCAAACAATGAATTGCATATAGAAATCATGCCTATAGGAAATGCCTAAACGCTAGGCAAACTGTAGGTTAATATTCATTTCGTAACCAGTTTAATCACAATAATGTTTCTTTAATCAGGACATAGAAAATCTGCCTATAGGGTTTAATGCTTTATCATCTTGCAAATCATTAGAAACCCTGTCTATAGGACTTAATATTCATGTAAGAAGTTGCATATAGAAACCATGTCTATAGGAAATGCATACGCGTTAGGCAAAACTATAGGATAACCAAACCTGCCATCCATTTACCCACTCTGTAATAAGTTCTAAAATCCAGAACGAGTCTGTCTCGCTTAATCTGTTTGAGTAATAATAACTGGGTAACTGGTTTTAACGTTTCAGTGTCGCGTTTTCAATATAAAACTCTTATGAGCCTGCATTGCTTTTAAAATTTCTGCAAATCTGTCCGAAGCAATTCTTGTAAATTTTCTGCTCATCTCTTGAAGCTATCTTCCAAACAGTCCTTTAATTCACTCTTTCTTTTAAGGTGTTCTGCATTTTTAACTCTCCTGCATTTTCACTCAAACAAATCTGCAGATTCCAAAGTCATTTCTGAACTTCTGCGATTTTCAACTTCCTATTTAAATTCTTATGCATTAGGCTCTTGTCTGAAATCAGTGTTTTCTGAATAATTTGTTTAAAATACTTCAATCTCTGACAATTGGATCCGAGTTGCCTAATGCAGACTTTTTATCTGATTCTATGTGTTAAACTAGTCCGTCAGCCGCTTAAGTTTAATTTAAAGACCAAACCAGTATGTGAAAGGCATGCTAAACTATATGCTATATGACTTACGGGGTTTTATGTGAGCCTTGCATGTTTGTTTGTCAATCCCCTTATTTGCTATTTGTTTTGGTTGTCGCTACTAGCATTTTGTCCTTTTAAAACCCCATATATGCCTCTACCCCTTTCTTCCCCTTTAGGATTAGAAGTCCTAATACCCCAGGACTGATAGGTTGGGATGGGTATTAGCATGCAATAAGTAAACGAGACTAATTGTGTTTAATACCTTAACGGGGTGGGAAGGGTAGAATATGGATATGATGACCAATGCGCTAATATCTCGTGCGACCCCTCTTTGTGGAGTGATTGCTGGGTATTGTACCGATGTGATCCATATTGTATTTAAACCTAGGACCTCTTTCCCCTTTTTTTACTTGTATAATGTTTTTTTCTTAAATTTATGTTCCAATTAATCCCTCTCTTTTAAAATCACTTATGTCCTTTCCCTTCCTTTTCTAAGATTTTAAATTTTGTCTGTAACTACTATACACAAATTTTATGTGTTTCTTTCTACTCTTCTTAAAGTCACAACTAAGTATGGCCGGAAACCACACTAGTGGATCTTGAGGGGTGCCTAACACCTTCCCCTCGAGATAATCTCAAGCCCTTACCCGAACTCTGGTTTTTCTTTCAAAAAATCTTCTTCTTTTTTTTTAAAGTGTCCTAATGCACTATAATCATTAGGTGGAGACTTTTCAAATTCCATGGCCCGATTCCTCAAAAGGGAATGAGAGTTATTTTGTCCATAATATCGTAAACCTGATTTCGCCTTAGAAAAAGGGGGGCATCGACATCATGGCGACTCTGCTGGGAAATTTTTTAAGGCTTTTACCATTACGTGCTTTTGTGACTTTATTGCTTCCTTAGTCACTTTTATTTTCTTTATTCAATTATTTCATCGTGATTACTAACTTGGCTCTTCATGTTTTTCCTTTCATTTAATTTCTTTCTTTACTGCCTTATCATTATTTCGATTCTGTTGTAATGTTTCGAGCATCTATTGTAATCTTTACTTTATGAACGTGAAAATACATGCTATATGCTTTTTTCTTGTAACTGCATTCTTCAACATCATACTCCACTCGTGCCAAACAAATACTTTAGCAACGCTTATAATGAGTAGTTGCGCACTTCCAATACTATCAAGCCCCCTAAATGTGGCAAAGGCATATTTGCGGTAAAACTAGTCGATCAACGGTGTAGTCGACGGTTCCGCGCCTTTCCCTCTTGAGTTTTCCACTCAAGGGTACCTTGTCTAACATTTCAAAAGTAGAAACCTTATTCCATTAAACTGTTCATGCATCATGGTCAACCCTAGCCGAGTCAGTTATGTTGTCCACATAATGACTCATTAAGATAGCCTTGTCCAAAGTCCACCGGGTCTCCTTGAAACCCAAACGGACGCCTCATGTTCTATGCATTTATTTGGAGAACTCAAGTGCTCGCTATGCTAATTATTGATTTAAATAGTCGAGTCTAGCGGGGATAAGGGCCTAACACTCTGTTTTGCAGAAAATGAGGCACGAGATCCCCAGATTTGGCATGGTGACCAACATTCATCCAAGGCTGCTGAGTTGGTGAAATGACCTTCATTCTAGTGATCAAACACTTGTGCGCAAATACTTAGGGAATCTGCCTTCCCTCCTAGAGATTCAACCTAATAACAGAATCATAGAGGCCGCGACATTGTTCTGGAATATTGACAAGTCTGTGTTCCGATTCGGTGACCTCGAAATGACTCCGTTGCTTGAAGAGATAGGGGGTTTAGCCAGAATTCCTTGGGAGATGCCAGGTTTGCTCATGCCCGAGAATTGCAAAGAAGGAGTTTTCTTAAGATGATGGGTTTGAAAAAGAATCCAGACCTAACATATATCCCATTTGACTATCTATACGAGAGATACGGCCATAGCAATTCATACCGCACTCATTCAGACGAGTTTGCTATCACCTCTTTGGGACATGTCCATAGGAGGGTCTTTGTCTCATGTTTTGCTTTTTGGGGATGATCATGTTCCCTATGAAGAAGTCTAGAATCCACACCCGACTAGCCATGGTAACCAAAACTTTGATGGAAGGGATTAGTGGGCAGACGTTCAGCATTGTGCCTATGATCATTGCGGAGATATACCGTGCCTTGAACAATTGTCAACAATAAGGCCATCATTTTGAGGGTTGTAACTTGCTACTTCAGCTATGGCTAATGGAATACCTCCAGAAAGGGGAATACCGACAAGAGATCTTACGCAGGGATTGGGATGATCATATCGCCTTCCATCAAACAAGGCGTATGAATTACATGCCTAGAATGTTCGCACAACCAGAGGACGCCAGAGGATGGGTCGAATTATTTGAAAATATGAAAGAAGACCAGGTACAGTGGATATTTGAATGGTTCCCCACGGATGAGTTCATTGTTCAATCCCGAGATGCGCCATTTCTCATACTGATTGGTTTAAGGGGAACTTATCCTTACGTTCCTCTCTGAGCCATGAGGCAAGCTGGGAGGAAGCAAATCATACCAAGGGTTGAAAAGACAAGTCACATCAGGGCTGATTTCCAGGATGACGATAGCCCTCACCGATGTATAGCTCAACATTTGTGGCATAGCAAGATCATTTTGGAGAAAGAATCCATTGAGCCAGACAGGTATCACGCCGACTGTGTGCCGCACTATTCGGGTTGGCAAGAAGATAATGGCATGGGTCACCCCGGGTTTGTTCAAGGTCACAGGATTATTGATGAGCACGCTGAAGCACGGGCTAAGTACAATCAGCTACGTAAGAGAATTCGAGAGTGTGAGAGTGAGCATTGGGTAATACAAGAAGCCCATCAGAAATTGATCGAGGAATGGAAAGAAATGGCTGTCAGCGCCAACAACCGGCTAGGGTATTTGAAGCAAGGTCTAGTGGAGCTGGAGGGAAAGTTCATCAAAAGGATTGAAGATTGTCAAAACACTGAAGGAAATGCGGGCGGACATCTGGCTCGAGCCTACTTACTGCTAGGACTACGCGAGGTGGTGGAGCTGTTCGATGGAGCCAAAGATGCTAAATCTGGGGAAGGTCCTTCTGGTACCAAGTAGTCGTTTATTCTTTATCTTAATGATATAATACGGCCAATGGCCAATAGTGACATTTTATCTTCTGTTATGTAGAGTCGTTTTAGATTCGTCTTATTTTTTATCAATAAAACGAGGCATTTAGCATTATAAGTTCTCCAAAACCATTTGTCGCTAGGCCTACCTCGGGCACAACGAGGCACCAAAATTAGGACGCGATTTACATTCTCGCACAATGTGTTTAAATACTGCAATACTTCTCCTCAGAACCCGCACTAACTTGTTACCTTTTGCTTTATTTTTATTCCCCTCCCCAAAGGTTAGTTCATGCATTCTGGCACCATCAGCATATTCCACAAGATCCAAGGGCCCTCCACCTCCTCCTTCTCTAAGTCCTGTCCAGAACAAGAACAAAGGAAAGATGGAAAACACAAGTGCTAGAAAGGAGATTGAAAGGGAGGAAACTTCTCAGGGTACCCCAATTGCTAAGGGAACTGCTACTCATCTTGAACAAAAATTGCTGAAATTCCAGGAAAAGTTGGACCAAGTTCGGAACTTGGCAAGCCTATCATTCTCTCTTGCTGCTCCTGATAACAACACCCAAAACTCTGCACCGCCACAAAACACCCCGCAACCATAAATACAACCTACCCACACTCAAACCTGCTATACACACAACAACGCTCCACTGCTCATTCCCGAGCCACCAAACACCATAAACGACCACCTCCATAACACTCATATATTTGTGGAAACTGTACCTCACTACACCCAACCGATCTCAAATGTGCCTAAGTCGGATAACAAGGACTCCCTCATCAGGAATTTAGTAGTTGAGCTCAAGAAGTTAACTAGTCGGGTCCAGGGTGTCAAAGGTAGCAAAGGCATTGAAGGACTGAACTATGAAGACTTGTGCATTCAACCAGATGTTGAACTTCCGGAGGGGTACAAACCTCCCAAGTTCAAGATGTTTGATGGAACCGGAGATCCCAGAGTCCACCTAAGGACCTATTGCGACAAGTTGGTTGGGATTGGGAGAGATGAAAAAATCCGCATGAAGCTCTTCATGAGGAGTTTGAAGGGAGATGCACTATCCTGGTATATCAGTCAGGACCCCAGGAGGTGGACGAGTTGGGTGAGCATGGCATCAGACTTCATGGATAGATTCAGGTTCAACACCAAAAATGCACCGGATGTGTTCTACATACAGGATTTGAAGAAAAAGCCCACCGAAACATATCGCGAGTATGCTACTCGTTGGAGGTCAGAAGCTGCAAAGGTCAGGCCAGCCCTAGAAGAAGAGCAAATGAATAGGTTCTTCGTCCGGGATCAGGACCCCCAATATTACGAGAGGTTGATGTTGATTGAGGTTCAGAGATTCTCGGATATCATCAGACTTGGAGAAAGAATCGAGGAGGGCATCAAAAATGGTATGGTCATAAATCTTGAAGCATTGCAAGCCACCAATAAGGCTTTGCAAACTGGTGGCACATCCAAGAAGAAAGATGTGTGTGCCATGATGGTCGCACAGGGAGCCAAGTCACCACTAAAATACCTCACTTACCCGTCACCTTCACTTACATATCAGCCTATCCCGAATTACCAAGCACCCGCACCCTCCTATCCACCTCCCGTTTTGCCAATCCTCTCCACCCCTCACATATCAACCCACTTCACCTAGATATTCTCAACCAACACCTGTTTACCAAGTTTACAATGCTCAAAACCCTCATTACCAATCGCCACCCACCCGCCAAAATTTCCCGAGACCTAGACTAAATTTTGACCGCAAACCTCCCAGACAATACACAGTCATCGCTGAACCAATTGACCAGCTATATGAAAGGCTTAAAGCCGCTGGTTATGTCACTCCTATCCCAGCCAAAGCTCCAAAAAATCCCTCTCAGTGGGTCAACCCTAACAAGACCTGTGCGTATCACTCCGGCATGAAGGGGCATACCCTTGACGAGTGCCGTTTATTGAAAGACAAGATTCAAACCTTGATCGACAATAAGGTCACCGTAGCAAAGGATCCCACTTCTAACATTCGAAACAACCCCCTGCCTAACCATAAAGGTGGAGACATTCATATGATTGAGATCGAGGATGATTGGGACCCCAAAGGATCGATAGGTTTGATTGCTGAAGGGGATGAACCAAAGAAGCCAGTGGTTACCCTTAACCCAATCGTTGTACAGAATCAGCCTTCCAAGGAAGATGAAGTAAATATGTCTATACCTCTTGAATTTGAAGTACCTTCATCTGCAAAGACCCCCGGGCCAATCGAGGTTGAGTTTGGAGTTCCGAAGGCACCTACACCCTTTAAAGTTGCTATGCTACCACCAAAGGTGCCTATTACGATGGCAATGACTGACATAATACCATTCCACTCGAATGCTGTACCATGGGATTACACTGTCGAAGCCAGAAAGAAAGGAAAGACCAGGATAGGAGAAACAATCGCTGCGCAAGGAATGACTAGAACATGGAGGGTCTACACCCCAGAGCACCTAGCCGAGTACGGTAAGCAAGCCCCGGGACGTCCTATTGAAATAGCACTCGACGATCTTTGGAGTAAAATACAGGCTAAGGAGTACTCGGTCGCTGAACAGTTGAATAAAACACCAGCACAGATATCTATCCTGGCTCTTCTACAGAGTTCAGATGCTCACAAGAATGCCTTAATGAAGATACTGAGCGAAGCCTATGTACCTAGCAATATAACTGGGGGTGAAATGGAGAATATGGTGGGGCAAGTGCTAGAGAGCCATAAAATAACTTTCCATGAAGATGAGTTGCACCAGAAGGTCTAAGCCACAACAAGGCACTGCACATCACCGTGCAATGCGAAGATTATTTCATCACTAGAGTCCTGATTGATGGGGGATCGAGCCTCAACATTTGTCCCCTTGTAACTCTTAGAACTCTGGGGAAAGGCCTACACGAGATCAAAGACGGGGCTATCAATGTCAAAGCCTTCGATGGGTCTTAGATATCCACTATTGGAGAAATCAGCCTATGCTTGCAAATGGGGCCAACATGGTTCGACGTCGACTTCCAAGTAATAGACGTCCCGACATCCTACAACTTGCTGTTAGGACGCCCCTGGATCCGCGTTGCTAGAGTCGTAGCCTCGACCCTGCATCAAGTGGTAAAGTTTGAATGGAACCACCAAGAAATGATCATTTATGGCGATGGTAGTAACCCCATATATAGTCGCCAGACCATCCCAATGATCGGGCATAAGGAGAATAGGCGGAGAAATATATCACCACATCGAAAGGGTCAACACTGTAGACAAGGACAAGTGGTGGGACAACAAGATCGAAAGTATCCTAAATTTATGTCGGTACGAGCCTGGAAAGGGACTCGGTAAAAATCTTCAGGGTATCACTAAGCCCATCAAACTAAAGAAGCATGGCACTACCTTTGGCTTAGGGTATGATTATACTTGGAAAGAATTCCAGAACTGGTCGCCACCATGGCGCGACCCCTACTATCCATTGGAGTTTTCGATACCCAGCCTGGAGCAGACCTTCCAGCCAGCAGATACTATATATGGGTCCGAGGAGGACGAAACATTGGCAGCCATGAAGAATTTGTTCCTAGAGGATGATGATGTGGACTGTTGTGTTCTTTTTTAGGAGGAGGGGGAGGAAGGCCCTTCCATACAAGCTGTGAACAGAGGAGACCTCCTCAGCAACTGGTCAATTAGGACTGTCAGGGCCCAGAAAGCTTCGGGGTAGCAAGGCTAAACAAAATCACCATGCATCGCATTTTTAGCTTACTTTACTAGTTAATTTTCTTTCTGCATTATCTTTTATTTCGAAAAGAGATCCGATGTTTCAAACTATTATGGATTTAATCAAAGCATTTCAGTTTATCATATATATCTTGCTTATTATTTTCTCTATCATTTACTCTATTTTATACAGCATTACTATTACTTATCTTGACGATGAACCAACGACTGTGACTTACAACGAAATAACGCAACAAAAGGATGTAGACTAAGAAGAAGATGAGATACCCGAAGAGGTCATCAGAGAAGTCGAGAATTTTGAGAATAGACCTAAGTCCAACCTGGAAGAATCTAAGGTCATTAATTTGGGAGATACAGATAATGACAAGGAAACCCGCATCAGTGTTCACTTGTCGCCATCAGAGAAGGAGAAATATACGGAATTTTTGAGGGACTATGAGGAAATATTTGCCTGGTCATATGATGATATGACTGGCCTCAGTACGTCCATTGTAGCTCACAGACTGCCAACAGACCCGACTTGTCTGCCAGTAAAATAGAAGCTCATGAAATTCAAACCCGACATGAGTTTGAAAATCAAAGAAGAGGTTACTAAGCAAGTCAAAGACAAAGTTCTCAGGGTAGTGGAATATCCAACATGGTTAGCCAACATTGTGCCAGTACCAAAGAAGGACGGGAAGGTCAGAATCTGTGTCGACTATCGGGATCTCAACCGGGCTAGTCCCAAAGATGACTTCCCTTTGCCAAACATACACATCCTTGTCGACAACTGCGCCAAGCTCGAGTTGCAGTCCTTTGTTTATTGTTTCATCGGGTATCATCAGATATGGATGGATGAGGAGGATGCCGAGAAAATGGCTTTCATTACAACGTGGGCAATGTATTGCTACAAAATGATGCCATTCGGATTAAAGAATGCTGGCACCACCTACGTGAGAGCCATGACTACTATCTTTCACGACATGATGCACAAGGAGATCGAGGTGTATATGGATGATGTCATCATCAAATCCAAGAAAGCCGCTAATCATATGGAAGATCTGAGGAAATTCTTCAACAGACTAAGAAGGTACAATCTGAAACTGAATCCCGCCAAGTGTGCATTCGGGGTTCCTGCCAAAAAACTGTTGGGTTTCATTGTGAGTCGTCGAGGAATAGAATTGAACCCACCAAAGATCAAAGCCATCCAAGAATTGCCACCGCCAAAGAACAAGAAGGACATGATGAGTTTCTTGGGAAGACTCAACTATATCAGCCGGTTCATAGCTCAGTCCACAATCATTTGTGAACCCATCTTTAAAATGTTAAAGAAAGACGCTGCTACTAGATGGACTGACGATTGTCAAAAAGCCTTCGATAGAATCAAGGAATACCTGTCAACGCCACCAGTCTTGGTTCTGCCTGAGCCAGGAAGGCCCTTATTGCTTTATCTCGCAATTTTGGATGGAGCATTCGGTTGTGTTCTGGGACAACATGATGAAACGGGAAGAAAGGAGCAGGCCATCTACTATCTCAGTTAGAAATTTACCCCGTACGAGGCTCGGTATTCCTTATAAGAATGCACTTATTGTGCTCTGACTTGGGTAGCCCAGAAATTGAGGCATTATTTCTGTGCCTACACTACCTATCTCATATCCAGGATGGACCCGTTGAAGTATATCTTCCAGAAGCCCATGCGCACCGGCAAACTCGCCAAGTGGCAAATCTTGTTAAGTGAATTCAACATTGTTTACGTGGCTCAGAAAGCAGTTAAGGGCTAGGCCATAGCAGATAACCTTGCCGAGAATCCTGTTGGCGGATAATACAAACCCCTGAAAACGTATTTTCCCGATGAAGAAGTGGCTTTTGTAGGAGAAGATATTGAAGAAGCCTACGATGGTTGGAGGTTGTTTTTTGATGGAGCCTCAAATTTCAAAGGAGTTGGCGTAAGAGCAGTCCTGGTATCAGAATCCGGCCAGCATTACCCGGTATCCGCCAAGCTCAGATTCCCTTGCACAAATAATATGGCCGAATATGAAGCTTGCATCCTGGGACTCAAGATGGCCATTGACATGAACATTCAAGAGTTGCTAGTGATCGGGGACTCAGACCTGCTCATACATCAAGTTCGAGAAGAATGGGAAACCAAAAACTCCAAAATACTTCCCTATTTGCATCACATACAGGAGTTAAGGAAAAGATTCACAAAGACAGAATTTCAGCATGTCCACAGGGTCCAGAATGATTTTGCTGACGCACTAGCCACTTTATCATCCATGATGCAGCATCCAGATACGAATTTTATTAATCCCATCCCAGTGAGGATTTATGATCAGCCAGCTTATTGTGCTCACGTTGAGGAAGAAGCGGATGGAAAACCATGGTTCCACGATATCGAAGAATACTTGACAACAGGAAAGTATCCAGAACTTGCCAACGCTACTCAAAAGCGCACACTTTGGAGGTTATCTAACAACTTCTTTCACAGCGGAGGAATCCTGTATAGGAAGACTCCCGATTTGGGCTTGCTAAGGTGTGTCGAAGCAAAATAAGCATCCAGACTATTGGACAAAGTGCTCGCGGGGAGGTGCGGACCACACATGAATGGTTTTGTCTTAGCAAAGAAGATACTACGAGCAGGGTATTTTTGGATGACTATGGAAACAGACTGTATCTAATATGTTCGCAAATGCCATTGCTGTCAGATACATGCAGACATGATAAAGGTGCCTCCAAATGAGCTTACTGCAACAAGCTCACCATGGCCATTTGCCGCCTGGGGGATGGATTTCGTCAGACCTATCAAGCCCGCCGCATCAAACGGGCACAGATTTATCCTGGTGGCAATTGATTGCTTTACTAAATGGGTTGAAGCAGCGTCGTACAAGGCAGTGACTAAGAAAGTTATGGCAGATTTCGTCCGTGATCGTATTGTTTGCCAATTCGGGATTCCAGAATCAATCATCACTGATAACGGTTTAAATCTCAACAGCGACCTAATGAAAGCAATGTGCGAGGAACTCAAGATCAAACACAAGAAATCCATAGCCTAAAGGCCTCAGATGAATGGAGCTATAGAGGCAGCCAACAAGAATATCAAGAAGATATTAAGGAAGATGGTCGAAAGCCACAAACAATGGCATGAGAAGTTAGCATTTGCTTTGCTGGGATACCGCACCACGGTCCGCACATCGACCGGAGCAACTCCCTACATGCTGGTTTATGGTACAGAAGGGGTCATCCCCGCCGAGGTGGAAATTCCCTCCTTGAGGATCATACAAGAAGCAGAGTTGGATGACGCAGAATGGATAAAAGGTCGCTACGAGCAGTTAGCCCTTATAGATGGGAAAAGAATGAATGCAGTCTGCCACGGTCAGTTGTATCAGAACAGAATGTCCAGAGCCTTCACCAAAAGAGTTAAGCCAAGAAAGTTTACACTGGGGCAGTTGGTGTTGAAGAAAATATTCCCACATCAAGATGAAGCCATGGGAAAATTCTCTCCCAACTGGAAAGGTCCGTACATGGTTCACCGGGTTCTAACTGGAGCAGCCCTTATTCTTGCAGAAATGGACGGAAAGGTTTGGCCAAAGCCAATCAATTCAGATGCGGTGAAACGATACTATGTGTGACCATCTATGATTTTTTTCTATAATGTAATTTGAACTACGCCTGACCTGATTCCCGTTTAAGAGGGGATACGTAGGCGGCCCTATGGGTTCGGTCATAATTTAATAGAAATCTTCATTTCCCCCTATTATTGGAACTGGGGCAGAATTTTAAGAAGGACCCTCAAAATTCCGAAGTCAGCCTTCAGCCACTCATCGCCAAGAATGTCACCTCAGTGGACCGGGGCAGAATTTTGAGTAGGACCCTCAAAATTCTGAAGTTGATTTTCTCAGCCGTCAGAAGTGCCAGCCCAGTAAACAGGGGCAGAATTTTGAGGACCCTCAAAATTCTAAAGCAAGAGAGGTTGCGATGCTTTGAACCACGTTGTAGTCGTTAGTTCATTAAAAAAAATTATTTCTACTTACGTTATATTTGTTAAATCATGCATAATTATGACAGCTGCTGTTTAGCAACGCTACCCCAATGATGCACGCAACGCCGGAAGCCACGGGAAAAATGAACTAACCTTTCCCCTTTTCAAACTCGTGATTTTCTTTGGATGCAGGTGCCCGAGTCACAAACATATTACGCAATCACATTGGACCGCCGCGCCTGTTCGCATTTGCTATCCGCACGCAATATTCCCCAGCAGATGCAATATCACAATCAGTTACCAGCAATCAGCTAAGAATCTTTTATTACCATCTGCATTTCCTTCATTGAATAAGGCTACCTTTCTGCCTTCCAAGACTAAGCGTTGTCTCCATCTGCATTCCTGCACTGCATAAGGCTACTTTTCTGCCTTCTGAGACTAAGCGTTGTCTCCATCTGCATTTCCTTGCATTGCATAAGGCTACCTTTCTGTCTTTTGAGACTAAGCTTTGTCTCCATCTGCATTCCTGCATTGCATAAGGCTAACTTTCTACCTTTCGAGACTAAGCGTTGTCTCCAACTGCATTTCCCTGCATTGCATAAGGCTACCTTTCTGCCTTCCGAGGTTAAGCTCTACCTCCATCTTGCATGGCTGAAATAACACAACATTATATTTCTTGCATGGCTGAAATATCGCCACTTTTACTTACATCAGGCAATTGGCTGAAATAGCGCCAAACTTTATTTAAATCTTCTGTCGGCTAAAATAGCGCCATTTTTATTTTCACATCGGCTGAAACATCGCATGTGTTATTTAAATTTCCGTCGGCTGAAATATCGCCATTTACGCTTTTGCATCGGCTGAAATACTGTCAAATCTTGCATCACATGGGTTGAAATATTGCCAAATTGTCCAAAGGCGTCATTGTTCAGAGGCATCATCTTCATAGCTCGAGAACACCATGCCATGGCTCGAGGACCCCACTTTATATCTTGCACATCATTATTCAAAGGCATCATGGTTCGGAGGCACCATTATCATAGCCCGAGAACATCATCTCATAGCCTGCGAATCCTTTAATTTTGCACTTCATGGCCCAGGACATCATGGTCCGAGGACGTCATCCTAACCGTCCAAGGACAGCATTCATGGTCCAACGGGAACTTGCATCATGTTTAAGTTTATGCACGATATGCGCCTATATTGCTCACTTGCAGGTACACCGAATAGCAATGGCCGTCTCAGCAGGAGCGATCCCGCTCCGATTCTCGTAGCCGATTGGCTGCCCAGGTACCTCTTGTCTCTCCAAAACCACGCGTCCGTCCTTTCGAATCTCCATCGGCATGTTCTGTCAATGGTTCCTGAACTACATGTGGCCTGATTCCTGTAAAACCAGGGATATGTAGGCAGCTCAGAAGCTAGATCGCGGTCAAAGTTCCTTTTCAATTGCCGTTTCCGGTCAAAATTGGCCATCTTGTCTTTACCCGACAACTCTTTCATCCTTCCCGGTTAAAGAGGGACAGCTGTTGATACCCAATTTTTCCCTATATAATTTCTCTATATATACTCAAATACTTTCAAAATAGTATATCATGCATATATAAGCATACCCAAAAGTTTTGGTATTTTTCCTCAATTTTTAAGGTTTTTGAGAATCAATTTGTTGTCTATTTTAACAGTACAAAAATCAATAATTATTCCTAAAATTATTATTTTTAGGTGAATAACTTATTTCATCCCATATTTACAACAAAATATAATTAATATGGTTTTTGCATATTTTAGCAAATTTATTTGGCATTTCTAAAGCTAAATTGCATATAATTGCAATTGTAGCATATTTTGTAATTAATAGTATTTTATAATTATAAAATTAGTTCATATTTTTAATTGAACATTTGTATGCTATTTATTGATTCAGCACTTTCAATTTGTTTCAGAAATCCTGTATTATTTTTTATAAATTAAAAGGGGGAAATTGGCTATTTAAAACTTGGCCAGATTTCATTACACTTCAAGCCAAATTGCGTCCCAATTCAGCCCAATCTTAACCCCAAATCAAACGACCCAATTACAATTTTTAAACCCGCCCCTGATCCAATTTCAAACCCACCCGATCGGTCCTTTAATCTAGGCCGTTGATCATTTTGGTCAACAGCCACAATTCCTTATTACCCTTTTTAATTCCCAAACCGCCCTAATCCTATCTCATTTTCCCAAATCCACCGCCCTAAAATCCCTTCGTTCACCCCATATCGTGGTTGTTCAAAGTTTTCGAGGTTCGACTTCAACAAGGTCTGTCCAGATCCTCTACCGATCTAAGTTCCTTTGGTTTCTCCAGCTCTGTTCCGGCATGTTCGAGCTTTGGCAAGGCTTAGCCATGGCCCAGACCTGTTCAAAGACCAGATCTTTCCAGGCCTTCTCGTTTCTAGGGTTTCTAAGAAACCCTAAATTGCGTGTTCGAGGTTCTTTCTTCCCTTGTTTTCTTAGATTTGTAAGAGATCTGTGTTCTCTCGAGGTCTTGATGTTTTCCCCTAATTGTTTTTCTCAAAATTAGTCTGTTCAAATTAGGGTTTTCGAAATCTTAAAAACAATTCTTCTTCTTCTTTTTTCTTTATGTGAATCTATTTTTTCATGCCATGTCTTGTGTGATTTTGCCTGTTCTTACGTTTTGCCATTAATATGCATTTTCCTCTATTTTTCTATGACATGCTTTACATGCCTATCTTATGCGTTCCTTTACCATTTTCTTACTGAGTTTTACTTGTCTTTACTGAACCTTCGTTTGAGTTCTAAACCGGTTTCTTCTACTGTTTCCTAAGTGCTATGTCACCTCTGAACTTGCTTAAGTTTTGAGCTTTCTTTTAAACTTGTTATTTATGATTCTTCACTCTACTGCTTCTAACTTGCTGTGTGTGTGCTTTCTCATGAGACTCTGAAAGAGTTCCTAAGTTTTGTTTTGAGGGCTTGCCTTCTCCTTTCTGTATCCTACTTGAATTGAAACCCTAAGTTTGGGGTTTTTTTTGCGAGTTTTGGTGTTATGTTGGGGTTAGGGTTCTACTCTAAAACCCCGGGCTCTCTCAAACTCATTCTGAGTCTATAACTGAATTGGAATTCCTTTTTTGCTTGTGATTTGAAACTTTCTATGCCTGTCCTTTCTCTCTTGTTTGATATTGGTATGCTTTATATGCAAGGGCCTTTCTTTCGAAATGGTTCTGCCAACTCATGATTGATTCCAATTTCCTTTATTAAGGCTCGATTGATTGTTACTGATTTTTCAATTAAACCTTTTCCCCCTTTTCCTGACTAAGTTCATTCAAAGGCTTTTAAATTTCTGGCTATTTGATTACTGTGTTTTCCTTATTCTCTCAAACCATGTACTATAGGCTTCTTGCCTTAAATAGACTATATGAACTTACCCCTATTATGCTACTCTGAAAAGGTTTTCATTACTTTCCTTTCCTTAATTACTCATCCCCGTTTGAAATCAAATCCCTTCGACTAAGGGAGATCCTCTTTGATTGACTGAAATTTTATTTTCTTTCCTTTTGGTTTACTCGTTCCTGCACTATAAAAAGAGGGTTCTTTCTGCACCTTTGAAGGGAAGAAAAGAAAAAGGGAAAAAAGAAGAAAGAAAAAGGGAAAAAAGAAAAGAAAAACACAGACACAGACTTCTAAATTAAGAACACGTTTTCAAATATTTCTCACTTTCAAATAACTTCTATACTATTACTTTCTCTACTGAGCACCCTGCTCCCTTTCTCTTTACTATTTGGAACATTCTTTAGCTCCTCTTGAACTCACAATACTTGCGGAGGAATTGATCCTGCTGGCTGTTGGCTTTTTGTATGCTTTTGTTGTTTGCTGTTTTGAACTTGCAACTGGTATGTCTCTATAGTTAAATAATACCCTCTATACTATGTGTTTATTTTATGCCATGCTCTCTTGTACTATGTGTCCATTCTAGTCTGTTATACTCTCCTTCCCTATGCTTCTGCACCCTCAGTTTGTTATGCTTTCTTGCTTTCCTTGTGTTTCTGTAGATGCTTGTCTATGTGAGTCCCTTCCCTTTGACACCCTCTTGTGTGTGAGTGCAGTTCCGAGTCATGGTAGCATCCTATTATTGCCACCCATGACTTAGAACCAGGTTCTCTTGAACCCCTACTCAAATGCTTTCCCATTCCCTCTCCCCTTTATGTGTTGAGCTTTAACTTGTGTATGGCAGTGTCCTAATCACCACTCAGATCCTAAGTTTGACTCCTCAGAGTCTGATCCTATATGTTTGACCTAAGCAGGGGATCATGGGTATGCCATCCTATGCCATGGCTGGGCATGACCACCCTCTGCTATGGTTCCTCTCTCACTTTGCACTCATTCCTAGTTTCCTAAGTTCTACCCCCCTTTGGTAAGCCATGCTTTGGGATCCTAGAGTTCCCTCTGAACATGGATGCCTGAGGGTTGGTAATTCCACACTTGCACCATTCTGTTACAATATTTATTATTTAGAGTGTAAGCATTCCCTGGGGTCCTGGAGGCTTCTTGGAACTTTGAAACACTCTGAGTAAAAGAGGGCCTTAAAATCTGGAATTTGGATTTGGTGAAACACATGTTATTGAATATTGAGATTGAATTAGGCTGCTCGGATCTAGCTGTAGGCTGTGATGTATTTTTAATTTTTTTCTTTCTTTCTTCTGATTCTGTAATAACCTTGTAAAAAGAACTTGAAAAATATTAGTAAAGGGTGTGGGAGGGGTTTACATTATTGCTAAAGGGTAGATACCATGCCCCTAGGACCAATGTTGTTATTTATTCATTTAGATATCATGCCTTTAGGTTCCACGCTTTAAATCATTTAGATATCATGCCTATAGGTTCAACGCTTTAAGTCACCTAGAGATCATGTCTATAGGCTTTTGCATTCCTTTCAACCATTTAGAAATCATGTCTATAGGATTTAATGTTAACCCATGCCGCAAATCAGTAGATTTCCTGTCTATAGGATCTAATAATCAAACAACAAATTGCATATAGAAATCATGCCTATTGGAAATGCCTAAACGCTAGGCAAACTGTAGGTTAGTATTCATTTCGTAACCAGTTTAATCACAATAATGTTTCATTAATTAGGACATAGAAAATCTGCCTATAGGGTTTAATGCTTTATCATCTTGCAAATCATTGGAAACCCTGTCTATAGGATTTAATATTCATGTAAGAAGTTGCACATAGAAACCATGTCTATAGGAAATGCATACGCGTTAGGCAAAACTATAGGATAACCACACCTGCCATCCATTTACCCACTTTGTAATAAGTTCTAAAATCCAGAACAAGTCTGTCTCGCTTAATCTGTTTAAGTAATAATAACTGGGTAACTGGTTTTAACGTTTCAGTGTCACGTTTTTAATATAAGACTCATGAGCCTGCAATGCATTTAAAATTTTTGCAAATCTGTCCGAAGCAATTCTTGTAAATTTTCTAATAATCTCTTGAATCTATCTTTCAAAACAATCTTTTAACTCACTCTTTCTTTTAAGGTATTTTCAGTTTCAAAACTCCTCTTCACAGGTCTACTATATTTTCACTCAAACAAATATGTTGATTTCAAAGTCATTTCAGAACTTCTGCAACTTTCAACTTTCTGTTTTAACTCCTCTGCATTAGGCTCTTGTTTGAAATCAATGTTTTCTAAATAACTTGTTTAGAATACTTCAATCTCTGACAATTGGATCCGAGTTGCCTAATGCACACTTTTTTATCTGATTCTATGTGTTAAACTAGTCCGTCAGCCGCTTAAGTTTTAATTTAAATACCAAACCAGTATGTGAAAGGCATGCTAAAATATATGCTGTATGACTTACGGGGGGTCTTATGTGAGCCTTGCATGTTTGTTTGTCAATCCCCTTATTTGCTATTTGTTTTGGTTGTCGCTACTAGCATTTTGTCCTTTTAAAACCCCATATATGCCTCTACCCCTTTCTTCCCCTTTAGGATTAGAAGTCCTAATACCCTAGGACTGATAGGTTGGGACGGGTATTAGCATGCAATAAGTAAACGATACTAATCGCGTTTAATACCTTAACGGGGTGGGAAGGGTAAAATATGGATATGATAACCGGTGCGCTAATATCTCGTGCGACCCCTCTTTGAGGAGTGATTACTAGGTATTGTACTGATGTGATCCATATTGTATTTAAACCTAGGACCTCTTTCCCCTTTTCTTTACTTGTATAATGTTTTTTTCTTAAATTTATGTTCCAACTAATCCCTCTCTTTTAAAACCACTTATGTCCTTTCCCTTCCTTTTCTAAGATTTTAAATTTTGTCTGTAACTACTATATGCAAATTTTATGTGTTTCTTTCTACTCTTCTTAAAGTCATAACTAAGTATGGCCGGGAACCGCACTAGTAGATCTTAAGGGGTGCCTAACACCTTCCCCTCGAGATAATCTCAAGCCCTTACTCGAACTCTGATTTTTCTTTCAAAAAATCTTCTTCTTTTTTTAAAAGTGTCCTAATGCACTATAATCATTAGGTGGCGACTCTTCAAATTCTATAGCCCGATTCCTTAAAAGGGAATGAGAGTTTTTTTTGTCCATAATGTCGTAAACCTGATTTTGCCTTAGAAAAGGGGGGGGGGAGGGGGCGTCGACAGGTAGCATGTTCAAAAACCCTTATTTTTTGGGGATTTTTGTTGAGTTTCCTGGTCTGTTTGTTTGATTTGCCTTATTTTATTTTTTATCTGAGTTAGCATGTTGAAAACCCTAATTTTGGGATTTTGTTTGAGTTTCTGTTTGTTAATATTCACTTGATTTACCCTTCTTCTATACCTGAGTTAGCATAGTGAAAGCCCTAATTTTTGGGGCTCATCCGAGATTCTGAATCTGTTTATTTGTTTAGCTGCTTATCTCCTTTAAACTCGATTGATTTTCAAAAAAACCCTAGTTTCTTTGGGGACTATTCAATTTCTTTGAAAACTGTTTGTGCAACTCGTATGGTTTTCACTCAAGTCTTTGCATTTTTCTGGTCTTCTTCTCTATTGTTAAACACTGAAACCTGACTATCATGCTTCGAGTGTTTTCTCTTTAGCTACTACTATATGCTGTTCTTTTACCATAGCTTGGCTTCGTGTGTCTATTACTTGTGCATTCATTTATATACTGATTTCCTTCTGTGATTGATTTTTTTCAAACTCGTAATTGATTTCAAAACTTTTCCTTTCATGAAATTCTGATTTTTACTCTCCTGTCAAGGGTTAATTGATTCGCTTTCCTTTGATTGGCCTTACTGAATCTTTCCAAAAATAACTTCAAATCCTGTACTTAGACTTAATTGCCTATTGTATGACTTTACTGTTTCTTTTATGGCAACAACCATTCTTCTTATAAGATTGATTCTCCTCTCCTTATTTGGATCCTGTTAGTATCCTTTGAATAAGAATCCCTTGATTAAAGGGGAGTCTTATGCTAATTGATTCTGATTTGTGATCATGCCCATATTTGTGTTGTATTTTTACTTATTACCTTACTCTACTCGTTTTTAAAACTATAAATACCCTACTCTCTTTTCTTTAAACACACGAACACGGACGAAAAACAATCTGAGTTCAAAAATCACTCTTAACAAAAACTCTCTCTCTCTTTTATGCTACTTGTGCTATTGCTTGGCTGTGGACTTTTGTTTGCTCTACTTTCTTCTGCACTTTTGCTTCTCTACTGGTATGTTCTTGTTAATTTTCATGCTTCATTAACAACATGTTTCATTCTTGTCTACTTCTGATCATGTTTTCTTTGGTTAACATGTGTTCTAACATGCTGTAACATGTCCCTTTCCCTTGTGATTCAATGTTTAATTTATGTGTACATCCTGTCAGTTGTTGGTTATTTATTTGATACTTTATGAATCCCAAACCCTCATATCCCCTTTATATGCTTTATGTTATGGTTCAGATTCATGGCAATGTCTGAAATCATTGTCCATGGATATGAACTGGGCCCTTTGGAGCCCTAAGCATTTCAATTTCCCATCCCCATTCCCTCATTGCATGTGCTGAGTAACAGTCTTGGCCTGCCAGTATTTTTGATTATTGTTCAGGCCATGGCTTGACCTCTAGTAGGTCTTTACTCCCTAAATGTTTGATCAACAGGTTTGGTCAAGGGGTGTGCCAGTCTATTTTGTGGCTGGGCATGACCACCAGCCTGCCTGGGTATCCCTTATCCCTTCTTTTGCACTTACACATCATTCTTAGAACTTAAGTTCTGCCCCTCTTATGTGAGCCTTGCCTTGGGACCCTGGAGCTCCCTCTAAACTTGGACACATAAGGGTTGGCCCTTCCATATTGCACAACTCAATTTTTGTTCAACATCTTGGGTGTATGCACTGCTTGGGGTTCCTGAAATCCCTTGGATCTCTAAAACACCTTAGATGAGAGAAGGCTTGGAAATCTGGATCTCGGAAGTGGCTCAATCTCATATTATTAGGCATTAAGTCTGAATTAGGCTGCTCGGATGCAGTTGATGATTTCTGATGCATTTTTAATTCCAATCTATTTCTTTTGGGCTATAATAACTTGTATAAACTCGAGGAACTTAGTAAAAAGGGGGATGTGATTTAATTTTATGCATCAAGGGTAGAAATCTTGCCCATAGGAGTTTGTTATGATTTCTGCAATTTCACACCGAGAAAACCTGCCCATAGGAGTTTGTTATGATTTCTGCAATTTCAAACCTAGAAATCCGGCCCATAGGAGTCTGTTATGATTTCAGTAATTTCACACCTAGAAATCATGCCTATAGATTAAATTTCAGTTTCTGCAATTTCACACCTAGAAATCATGCCTATTGGCAACTCTTAAT
Organism: Nicotiana glauca; assembly: GCA_026770625.1. NCBI lineage: Eukaryota > Viridiplantae > Streptophyta > Magnoliopsida > Solanales > Solanaceae > Nicotiana > Nicotiana glauca. Next base: position 36,049 of record MU669600.1, read on the forward strand.
TCCTGCAAATACATCTAGAAATCATGCCTATAGGATTCATTCATAATTTATGCATCTTCGCGCATAGATATCCTGCCTATAGGTCAACTTCTAAATTCGTATAAAATATGGTCTATAAACTATTGTATTATGTATTTATAAACACCACTAGGCAAACAGTTCATAGGTTCAATAATAAAAGCTGCATATAGATACCATGTTCATAGGACCTTTGTTAACGTCGAAAAAGGTGTCAAAATCAGAAGGCGATAGAAAGCATGCCTATAGGAAATTTCGAATCTGAATAAAGGTAATATTAACTGTTAAGTTCGTAATGTCCCTGTTAAAATTGGTAACTCCTTTGAGTCTGCATCCATTTTCCTAAAACCAGTATATATTACGCCTAGTTCTAATCAACACTTAGATCAACCAGAGCAGTTTCAAACAACTGCATTCGAGTATGCCTAATGTAGACATTTCGCCTAAAAATATGCATTGAACCAGTCCGCTCGTCGCTTTATTTAAATAAGACCGAAATTAGTACATGTAAGACATGCTAAACTCTGTGATTTTTGATGATTTACGGAGGCATACTTGAGCCCTGATGGCTTGTCTGTTTCCCCTTCTATTTGTAATTACTTGTTTTGGTTGACGCCTTAGCATTTTATCCTTTGAAACTTCTGAAGCCCCAAGCCCCCTCCCCTTTAGGATTAGCAGTCTATTTTCCTCCAGGACTGATAGTACTGGGACGGGTAATAGCATGCAATATGTGAATGATACCATTCCGCGCTTTAATACCTTAACGGGGTGGGAAGGGTAGACATGGAGATGATGATTACACGATAACACTATGCGTACAATTGGGTACCGGTGTTGTGCGAATGATCCATGTAATGTATACACCTAAGACCCCCCTCCCTCTTTATTAGTTTAATAATTTATAGATTTTTAAAGGTTATTGCAAGTTCTGTTTCTTATATGTCTTTCAAGTTGCTCGCACCAACTGTTTGACCCCTTCCCTTTGCTTACGTATCTCTTCAATCACAAATCTGTTTCCTTTCTGAATTTCGGCACTTCTTTTAACCCCTTTTATGCTTCTTGTTTGAATACTTTCTTGTTTATTCGTGTTTGCATTTAAAGTCACAATTGTAGCATGGCCGTGAACCAAACTAGTGGATCTTGATAGGTGCCTAACCCCTTCCCCTCGAGATAATTTTGAGCCCTTATCCAAACTCTCGTTTTCATCTTTAATTCTTCTAAAAAATGTCCTAATGCACTATAATCATTAGGTGGTGACTCTCCAAGTCCAAAAACAAAAACCCAATTCCCTAATGGGGATAGAGTTGTCTTTCTTAAATGTCGTAAACCCGATTTCGCTCTTTTTTTAGAGGAAAAGGGGGCGTCGACAGCATGGCGACTCTGCTGGGGATTCTTAGGCTTTTACCATTACATGCTATACGTGACTTTATTGCTTTCTTTTATTGCTTTTGTTTAATGCCTTTATTTGAAACTGACTCATTTCTTTTGTTTCTTTTTCTTTAATTACTTTCATTTACCGCTTTTTCATCAATGCTGTTGTAATTTTTTTGTAGTAGTCACTGTAAACTATATTGTATGAACATGAAAATACGTGTCAACACATTTCATTCTTGTAAACTACATTTTCAATATCATGTTCCACTCGTGCCAAAAAAATACTATAGTAACGCTTATAATGAGTAGTTGCGCGCTTCCAATACTATCACCCTTTAAATTTGGAAAAGGCATATTTGTGGTAAAACCAGTCGATCAGCGGTGCAGTCGACAGTTCCGTGCCTTTCCCTCTTGAGTTGTCCGGTCAAGGGTACTTGTCTAAAACCCCAATAGAAACCTTACTCCATTTAAACTGTACATGCATCATGGTCAAACTTAGCCGAGTCAGTTATGTTGCCCACATAATGACTCAGTAAGATAGCCTTGTCCAAAGTCCATCAGGTTTCCTTAAAACCCAAACGGACACCTCCATGTTCTGTGCATTTATTTGGAGAACTTAAGTGCTTGCTATGCTAATTATTGGTTTAAATAGCCGAGTCTGGTGGGGGTAAGGGCCTAACACTTTGTTTTGCAGAAAATGAGGCACGAAGTCCCCAGATTTGGCATGGTAACCAACATTCACCCGAGGCTGTTGAATTGGTGGAAAGACCTCCATTTTAGATGATCAGACACTCTTCCGCAAGTACTTAGGGAATTTGCCTTCTCTTCTAGAAATTCAGCCTAACAACAGAACCGTAGAGGTTGCGACATTATTCTGGGATAGTGACAAGTCCGTGTTCTACTTTGGGGACCTTGAAATGACTACTTTACTTGAAGAAATAGGAGGTTTAGCTAGAATTCCTTGGGAGACTCCGGGTTTTCTTATGCCAGAGAATTGCAAAAGAGGGGGCTTGTTTAAGATGATGGAACTAAAGAAAAACCCAGACTTGACTTTGTTTGAAAGACTCTTACATCCCATTTGACTACCTATACGATAGGTATGGCCATAGCAAGTCATACCACACCTATTCAGATGAGTTTGCCATCACCTCATTGGGACATGTCCATAGAAGGGTCTTTGTTTTCATGTTTTGCTTTTTGGGGATGATCGTGTTCCTTATGAAGAAGGCTAGGATCCACACCAGACTGGCCATGGTAACCAAGACTTTGATGGAAGGAATTAGTGGACAAACTTTCAGCACAGTGCCCATGATCGTCGCCGAGATATACCGTGCTTTGAACAACTGTCAACAACAAGGCAGTCATTTTGAGGGTTGCAACTTGTTACTTCAACTTTGGCTCATGGAACACCTCCAGAAAGGAGAATACCGCCAAGAGATCCTACGCAGAGATTGGGATGATCATATCGTCTTCCACCTGCCAAAACGTATGAACTATATGCCTAAAATGTTCGCTCAGCCAGAGGACGTCACAGGATGGGTGGAATTGTTTGAAAATCTGAAAGAAGACCAGGTACAATGGATGTTTGAGTAGTTCCCCACGGATGAATTCATTGTTCGATCCCGAGACACACCATTTCTCATACTAATTGGTTTCAGAGGAACTTATACCTCGTTCCTCTCCGAGCCATGAGGCAGGCTGGAAGAAAGCAAATCATACCAAAGGTTGACAAAATGAGCCACCTCAGGGCCGATTTCCAGGATGACGATAGCCCTCATAGGTGCCAAGCTCCGTATTTGTGGCATTGCAAAATCGTTTCGGGGAAAGAAACCATTGAGCCGGACACGTATCACACCGGTTGTGTGCCGCACTATTTGGGTCGGTTGGAAAATAATGGCATGGGTCAGCACGACTTCGTTCGAGGTCACATAATTATTGATGAGCACGCTGAAGCATGGATTAAGTATAATCAACTGCGCAAGAGAATTCGAGAGTGTGAAAGTGAGCATCGGGAAATACAAGAAGCCCATTAGAAATTGATCGAGGAGTGGAAAGATATAGCTGTCAGCGCCAATAATCGATTAGGGTATTTGGAGCGGGGTCTAGTAGAGCTGGAAGGAAAGTTCATCAAGAGGATTGAAGACTGTCAAAACGTTGAAGGAAATTCAGGCAGACATCTGGCCTGAGCCTATTTTCTGCTAGGACTACGCGAGTTGGTAGAGCTGTTCGAGATAAAAATGCCAAATATGGTGAAGGTCCTTCTGGGACCAAGTAGTTAGGAGTCTTTTATTTTGCTTTAATGATGTAATAAAGCCAATGGCCACTAGTGACATTTTTACTTTGCATCGCTTAGAGTCGTTTTGGATTCGTCCTGTTTTTATAAATAAAATGAGGAATTTAGCATTATAAGTTCTCCAAAACTACTTGTCGCCAGGCCTACCTCGGGCACAACGAGGCACCAAAATTAGGACACGATTTACATTTTTTTGCACAACGTGTTTAAATACTGCAATTTTTTTCCTCATGAACCGCACTAACTTGTTACCTTTTTATTTTTATTCCCCTCCCCAATGGTTAGTTCGTGCATGCGGGCACCATCGTCATACTCCACCAGATCCAAGGGCCCTCCACCTCCTCCTCCTCCAAGTCCTATCCGGAATAAGAACAAAGGTAGAATGGGAGATCCAAGTGCCAGAAAGGAGATTGAGATGCCTAAGGGTACCCCGGTTGCTAAGGAAACTGCTACTCAACTGGAGCAAAAGCTGTTGAAATTTCGAGAAGAGCTGGATCAGGTTCGGAATTTGGCGAACCTATTATTTTCCCTCACCGCTCCTAATGTCAACACCCAGAATCCCGCACCTCCACAAAACACCCCACAACCATAGATACAACCCACTCATACCCAACACTGCAACACATGCCACACTCCCAATAACATTCCACTACTCATTCCCGAGCCACTGGACGCCACAAATGACCATCTCCACAACACTCCCATTTTTGTGGATACTGTACCCCACTATACCCAACCAATCTCAAATGCACCGGAGTCTGATGATAAAGACTCCCTTATCAGGAACTTAGCGGTAGAACTCAAGAAATTAACCAGCTGAGTTTAGGGCATGGAAGGTACCAAAGGTATTGAAGGGTTAAATTATGAAGACCTATGCATCCAGCCAGATGTTGAACTTCTGGAGGGGTACAAACCTCCCAAGTTCGAAATGTTTGACGGAATAGGAGATCCTAGAGTCCACTTGAGGACATATTGCGATAAGTTGGTTGGAGTTGGAAGGAATGAGAAGATCCGTATGAAGCTCTTCATGAGGATCCTGAAAGGAGATGCACTATCCTGGTACATCAGCCAGGACCCCAAGAAATGGACGAGTTGGGTAAGCATGGCATCGGATTTCATGGACAGATTTCGATTCAATACAGAAAACGCACCGAATGTATTCTATATCTAGAATTTGAGGAAGAAACCCACCGAAACATACCGCGAGTATGCCACTCGTTGGAGGTCAGAAGTTGCAAAGGTCAGGCTGGCCCTAGAAGAAGAGCAAATGAAGAGATTCTTCGTTCGGGCTCAGGATCTCCAATATTACGAGAGGTTGATGCTGATTGAAGGTCAAAAGTTCTCCCATATCATCAAACTTGGAGAAACAATCGAAGAGGGCATTAAAAATGGTATGGTTACAAATCTTGAAGCATTACAATCCACCAATAAGGCTTTACAAACTGGTGGAACGTCCAAAAAGAAGGATGTAAGTGCCGTAATGGCCGCACAGGGAGCCAAATCACCACCAAAATACCACACTTACCCATTACCTCCACTTACATATCAGCCCATCTCGAATTACCAAGCACCCGCACCCTCCTATCCACCCCCCATTTACCAATCCGCTCCACCTCTCACATATCAACCCACCTCGCCCAGTTACTCTCAACCAGCACCTGTTTACTAAGCTTATAATGCTAAACCCTCTCACTACCAATTACCACCCACCCGTCAAAATTTCCCAAGACCTAGGTCAAATTTTGACCGCAAGCCTCCTAGACAATACACAGCCATTGCTGAACCAATTGACCAGCTATATGAAAGACTTAAAGGTGCTGGTTATGTCACTCCTATCCCAGCCAAAGCTCTAGAAAATCCCTCCCAGTGGGTCAATCCCAACAAGACCTGTGTGTATCATTCCAACATAAAGTGATACACCCTTGACGAGTGCCGCTCATTGAAAGACAAGATTCAGACCCTGATTAACAATAAGGTCGTAGTAGCAAAGGAGCCTGCTCCTAATTTTCATAACAACCCTCTGCCAAATCACAAAGGGGGAGACATCCACATGATCGAGATCAAAGATGATTGGTGTAGACATGTGATTTTTGACCCTCCCCAAAATTTTAACCATTTTAGCATGTAAATATTGAGTTTAAGTCTAATATCGCTCTTTCGCATTTTTTTGTTAGATTATTGATATTTTGATTAGCTAGTTTTATTTTATTTTATTTTTACAAAGGATAAAAAGAAAAGTTTCAAAAAATATTTTTACTTGGTTTAGCGTAATTTTAAGTATTTAGTAAATATCGAGTAGTATTTGAATTTTTCTAATAAGATTATTTTAGTTCTCTTTTCAATATTGCCTACTTTAGATAAATAGTATAGTATTTTATAACAAGTTTTATTTTATCATTAATAGGAAATAAAATAAAAAAGAAAAGAAAAGAAAAAAAAACGTGACAAAAGAAAATTAGAGAAGGGAATGGGCACATGAAAAAATTCTTTGTTTTCTAAAATAACAAACTTTTGTTATCCATACCTTTCCTCACGTCACTGTCTCACAAATTGCACACACCGTGCACTTTATTTTTACTAGATTTTTCTATTATTTTCACACATTTCACTCATACTCTAGGCACTTTTCAGAGAATTTCAAGAGACCCCACTTCTTTTTTTTTGATTATTCCTTCACACATTATATTGACACTCACCACCTGCACACACTCTCACGTGCTTCACCATCAATTCACACACTTGCACATAGGATACTTGGGCCCTGTCACAACTGATTTTTTTGGCATGATACTCACAACAATAATGCTTATCCATATATATAAATACAAACACTCACAGATAGATAGGGGGGATACACACACAGAAAAAAAAACGAAAAGAAGGCTGGGGAACGAAAACAGAAAAGAGAGAGCACGAGAAAGGAGGATCATCTTTTTCTTCCCAATAAAAAGAAACGGAAAAAGGAAGCTCCAATTCTCTTCTTCCAGAGAAAAATCTCAACCAAGAATAGCCATGAAAGAACCTTAGAGCTAACCATTTCCTTCGCCATTTTTATACAAAATTTCCGGTTTGTTACTTCACCTTCTTGTTAATAAAGGAAATTGCAAAAGTTAGTTTGAATAATGAAGGGATTAGCAGTAATGGACCACGTGGGTGTTGGTTGAAATTTTTTGAAGTTCAACGTATGTTTGTATCATGTGTGCTTCATGAGAAATTTTAAAAACCTTTTGGTACATCAATTAGTGGTTGATATCGTGTGTTGATTCTTGGTAAAATTGGCGAAATCTGTTTATTTTTGTCTTTCCCCATTAAATAATTTGTAGCGTGCCGTGCCAAATAAAATGAGGATTGCATGGACCTCATTTAATTATACCTTTTAAAATCCTTAGAACACGGGATGTGCCATTTAGCGAATTTTCATGGCCTCCCGCAAAGTTAACAACATATTAGATGCTTTTAGGCGCGTGATTAAATAATTTTATTTTCTTAAATATGGGTGCACATTTATGTGACCTAAATCCAAATCACAACAAAGTCGAAATGTGTCAAGAACCGCGGGTGCATTTATGTGACGTGGTTCGAGACGTATTTTTACGACGTTGTAATTCTCTCAAAATAACAATAATAAAAGCGTTTCAAAGTTAAAAGCACATAGGTCAAAATATGTACTAAAATCAAATAAATAAGCCAAATATGACAGTTGAGCGACTGTACTAGAACCACGGAACTCGGGAGTGCCTAACCCCTTCTCCCGGGTTAACAGAATTCCTTACTCGGATTTCTGGTTCGCGACATTGATACAGAGTCAAACCCTTTCCTCGATTCGAGATTCAAACTGGTGACATGGGACACCATAAATATCCCAAGTGGCGACTCTGAATCTCTTAATAAACGAATCCCGTTTCGATTGTCCTTTAATTGGATTCCTTTTTTCTTTACACCCTTCACGGGGTGTAGTAGCAAAAAAGGAGGTGTGACAGCTCTGGCAACTCTGCTGGGGATAACACCGCTAGAACTTCGGTTCAGTGTCACGACCCAAAACCCCCTAAGGGTCGTAGTGGCGCCGGACACCGCTGTCAGGCCAGCCAATTAGATTACCAATTTAAAAATCTTTTTTTAAATACATCAAATTCCAGAATTTTACTTCCATTTTCACAAATAAAAGAGTTTTGCTTCGATTCAAATTAACAATAACAATTAAATTAAACTTTTCGAGAACCATCCCAGAACTCGGTGTCACAAGTGCATGAGCGACTACTGATAATGAAATAAAATACAACCTCTGTCCGGAATACAATGGACAGGAAATAAATAATCAAAGTACAGAAAGGAACTACACTAGCTGCAGGTCGCCTCGCAATTTTGAGCTCACCTAGTCCCTGAATCGTCCGTGCTGCTGCGCCCAGTAGGCCGCTAAAATGAAGTATTCCTGTGCAACAAAAATGCACAGAAGTGTAGTATGAGTACGTAATCAACGTGTACTCAGTGAGTGTCCCGCCTAATCCCGAAGGGGTAAAGACGACATAGCCAACTTTGACTCACTCTAATGGTCCAATGATCGTTTATCCTTATTATACATATTAATCCGTGGATTTATTCTTTATAGACATGATTCTAATCAAATAGAGGAAACAAATAAACACGTAGTTCTTTCGTAGGAAAATTTCCCAAATTTCTCTTTAAAACATAATCCAAATATGTTTAAGCCACAAAAGGGCAACAATAACTTAATCAAGTTCAGGCAGCAACACAGGCATGCACAAATCATATCGAGGCGACGGGCCGATCCAACAGAAATAAATGTGAACTTGCCGAGGGTCGACGGCGCGCCTATAGATGCATCTATTAATCTGCCGAGGCGTTCGGCCCGTTCCAAAATAAACACACACAGACAGATAAACAGTCCGGAAATCAACGTGGAGCAAATGTCCAGGAATGGTCAATTCTCTTTATAAATTTTAGAAAACGAAGCTTAAGTCTTCTAGAAAACAAATTCAATTATTAATTTAATATGATCTATTATCCCGCTCGCGAATCCTCCATACGACACGGTACATATAATATACGTGCTCAGATAGCTAATTAGAATTTTATTGATGAATAATTATCCAATTAAGCAAATTCTCTATTTAACAATTCAGGAATGTTGTTTAATCTCTTTTAGATTTGC
>MU669601.1:5781-23834 GCA_026770625.1 Nicotiana glauca
ATAATCAAGGATAACCCAAATGTGGGCATAGCAAAGCACCCTTTTTCACTTTTTTATTCTTTTTTTAATTTCATTTTTGTATTTTATATATTTTCTGATTTTTATCTTGTATTTTTCCTCATTTTCTAAAATGTAAAAAATTAACCAATACTTAACATAATTCGAGATTAAACTATTCAACTCCTAAAATTACTTAAAATTCTACTTAAAAGATAAATGCAACAGTTAACAATTAAAAGTGCAAAGAAACTATTTTTTTGATTTAAATTTTGTTCTAAAACTAATTAATACTAAAATTGTGAAATTAAATCCCTAAATGCAAGTGCATATTTTTGTATTTTCGTATGAAATAAAATGCAACCAATCAACACAAAATTCACAAAAATTGTAAAATAATAAAGCAATAATTTTATTTGAAACTTTTGGAATAATTTGCTTAGGGCAAAAATTACGTGCTCACACCCCATTTCAGTGGATAGAGGAGTGTGAGGCGAGCTTCCAAAATCTCAAGACAACTTTGACTTCAGCCCCAATCTTCATGCTGCCTATCGGTTTGGGGTCTTAGACAGTTTATTGTGATGCCTCACGGGTTGGACTTGGAGCGGTGTTGATGCAGGACGGTAGGGTGATTGCCTACGCATCCAGACAGTTGAAGGTGCATGAAAAGAACTACCATGTCCACGATCTTGAGTTAGATGCTATTGTTCATGCCTTGAAGATCTGGCGTCATTATTTGTACAGGGTTCCTTGTAAGATCTATACTGACCATCAGAGTTTGCAGCACTTGCTTAAGCAGAAGGACCTGAATATGCGTCGGAGGAGATGGTTAAAGTTGTTAAAGGATTATGATATTAGTATTCTTTATCACCCGGGCAAGGCCAATGTGGTAGACGATGCCTTGAGTCGCTGGGCGGAGAGTTTGGAGAGTTTGGCATATTTACCAGCCTCAGAGAGACCTATGGCGATGGATGTTCATTCCTTAGCCAGCCAGTTCGTGAGATTGGACATTTTGGAGGCCAGTCGGGTTCTAGCCTGTGTGGTTTCTTGGTCTTCCCTATTTGATCATATCAGTGAGCGGCAGTATGATGACCCTCATTTACTTGTTCTTCAGGACAGAGTTTGGCGTGGTGATGCCAGAGATGTGACCATCGGGGATGATGGGGCACTGAGGATGCAAGGTTGTATTTTTGTGCCCAATGTCGATGGTCTTCGAGAGTTGATCCTAGCAGAGGCCCATGGCTTGCAGTAGTCCATCCATTCAGGTGCCGCGAAGATGTATCAGGACTTGAGGTAGCACTACTGGTGGAGGCAGATGAAGAAGGATATAGTTGACTACGTGTCTAAATGCCTCAACTGCCAGCAGGTGAAGTATGAGCACCAGCGTCCGGGTGGGTTGCTTCAGCAGATAGAGATCCCGGAGTGGAAGTGGGAGCGTATCACCATGGACTTCGTATCTTGACTCCCACAGACCGTAAAGAAGTTTGATTCTATTTAGGTCATTGTGGATCGGCTGACCAAGTCCGCTCATTTCATACCTGTGTGTACCACATATTCATCGGAGCGGTTGGCGGAGATTTATGTCTGGGAGATCGTCCGTTTGCATGGTATTCCAGTTTCTATCATCTCAAACAGAGGTACTCAGTTTACATCGCGGTTCTGCAGAGCCGTGCAGCAGGAGTTAGGCACTCTGGTGGAGTTAAGCACGACATTTCACCCCCAGACGGACGGACAGTCCGAGCGCACTATTCAGATTTAGGAGGATATGCTCCGTGCGTGCGTGATTGAGTTTGGAGGGTCATGGGATCATTCCCTGCCACTGGAGGAGTGTGCCTATAACAACAGTTATCAGTCCAGCATTCAGATGGAGCCGTACGAGGCTTTATATGATAGTAGGTGTAGATCTCCGGTGGGTTAGTTTGAGCCGGGGGAGGCCAGGCTATTGGGCACAGAGATGGTTCAGGATGCAATGGACAAGGTTAAGGTGATTCAGGGTAGACTCCATGCAGCACAGTCCAGATAGAAGAGTTACGCTGACAAGAAGGTTTGTGATGTTCCATATATGGTTGGTGAGCGGGTTCTGCTTCGGGTCTCGCCTGTGAAGGGCGTCATGAGGTTTGGGAAGAAAGGGAAGCTGAGTCTGAGGTTTATTGGCCATTTTGAGATCTTGAGGCGAGTTGGGGAGGTTTCTTATGAGCTTGCCTTACCTCCCAGCCTAGCTGGAGTTCATCCAGTATTTCATGTTTCGATGCTCCAGATATATCACGGTGACCCGTCGCACGTGTTGGATTTCAATTCAGTCCAGTTGGACAAGGATCTATCCTATGTTGAGGAACCAGTGGCTATTTTGGGCAGGCAGATTAGAAAGTTAAGTTCAAAGAACATAGCTTCAATGAAAGTTCAGTGGCGGGGTCAACCGGCCGAGGAGGCGACTTGGGAGACCGAGTAGGATATGCACAGCCAATACCCTCATCTTTTCACTACTTTAGGTATGTTCTTTATGCTCGTTCGAGGACGAACGAACGTTTAAGTGTGGGAGGTTGTAACGACCTGGCCTGTCATTTTTGGAATTTACGCCACGATCCCCTATTAACTGTTTCCCCTAAGTTTCATTTCTGCTATTTTAGTTTGCCGGGATGTTCGGTGTGAGGATTCGGAGTATTTTGGGACACTTAGTCACTAAATGAGAGCTTAAAGGTTAAAAATGGTCCGTAATCGAAACAGTGTGAAAACGACCTCATAATGGAAATCTAATGGTTCCGCTAGCTCCGTTAGGTGATTTCGGGGTTGGGAGCATGTTCGGAATGTATTTTGGAGGCTCGTAGCTCATTTAGGCTTGAAAAGCCGAAGTTTGAATTTTTCAAGTTTCCGGCTCGATAGTGAGTGTTTTATCTGAGGCTTGGATTTGAGTTCCGGAAATTACAGTAGCTCCGTCATGTCATTTGGGTTGTGCGTGCAAAATTTCAGGTCATTCGGGCGAGGGTTGGTTAAGTTATTGATCGAAAGTGTGTTTTGTTAGAATTTGAGGTTCTTAGGCTTGAATCTTTGATTTAATCGGATTTTCGGTGTTATTTTAGGCGATTTAAGGATGGGTGCAAGTTCGAATAAGGTATTAGGTGGCATTGGTGCTTTTGGTTGAGGTTCTGTGGGCCTCGGGATGATTTCGGGTGGATAACGGAGAAATTTCTAAGTAGTTGCTGCAGCTGGTATTTTTCTTTCTGGTATTTTCACTTCTGCGGCTTGGGAACCGCAGAAGCGGCCTTGGATGTCGCAGAAGCGGCTTATTCCCACTCCCTCAGAAGCCGCAGAAGCAGTGCCATTTCCGCTGAAGCGGCTAGGCATCGCAAAAGCAAAGCCGCAGGAGCGGCCCAGCTATCGCAGATGCAGCCCTGTCCCTTTTAATGAAGAATCGCAGAAGCGGTTGGTTTTCCGCTTAAGTGGGACCGCAGAAGCGGTCCCTTGTCCGCAGAAGCGGAAATGACTGTTCAGAACAATCAACTTCGAGGGTTTAATCTCATATGTTTGAAAATCATTTGAGAGCTCGGGGAAAGGCGATTTTGAGTGGGTTTTGAAGATAAAATCATTGGGTAATGTTTCTTTGATCCATTTTCCTTATATTTCATCATTGTATAGCTAAATACATCATTGTAATTCGAATTTAGGATAAAAAATTGGTTAATTTTGGTTAAAACTTCATAAACAAAACTATTGGGTTTTGAGGGGGTATTTAACCTCCGATTTGGGATATTTTTATATGGTTAGACTCGTGAGAGTACGAGGGTTCTGAAAATAAGAAAATTATTCGATTCCGAGAAGTTGGCTAGAGGGCATTTTGGTCATTTTACCTATTTTCGCGCCCTAGCTTTAATTTTAATAGTGGAATCAGTTGTTTGCAAAATTATTTACGATGTGTAATTGAATTGAATAGATTTGGGCCATTTGGAGTCGGATACTCGTGGCAAAGGAGCGGTTTCTAGTGATATTGAGTCGGTTCGAGGTAAGTGGCTTGTCTAAACTTGTGTGGGGGACCTTTCCCCTTAGGACATGTTTTGAATATTTGAATGCCACGTACATGAGGTGACGAGCGCATACTTGAGCAAATTGTTGTAAACCCGTTTCTACTAGGAGTATTTACATTGAGATTTTCTGTGTACTTGATCATTTCTGTGCTAGCTTAGAGAAGGATGCTTAGCTGACTTACTTGCTTAATTGTTTAATTGTACTATTTGCACTCTGTGAAGCATGTTCGGTTAGAAATTTATATTACTTGTACTGGTTTAGCATTTATTCTGAGATTATGGGTTGTTGTTGTGGTGTGCTTTAAATTGGGACAACGGGGCAGCTTCCCGGGAGATCCCCATGTACTTGACTTATTATGGATTGAAGATGCGGGATACCAAGAGATCCCTGGCGTGTGTTTCTATATATATATTGGGATACCAAGATATCCCCCGGCCCACTTATTGAGGATACCAAGAGATCCTCGGGATACCAAGAGATCCCTAGTTCATATGATGAGGATACCAAGAGATCATCGGGATACCAAGAGATCCCCGGCTATTATTCCTGGTTGAGGGCAGTAATTTACTTGTATTGTTACCGTTACTTTCTACTACTCTCTCCTGTACTTATCCGGTTTAGATTTTTACTGTAGACCTTATTTAGATTGTTTTCGTTATCTTATTATTCATTATGTTTACCTCAGTAGGGCCCTGACCTTCCTCGTCACTACCGAACCGAGGTTAGGCTTGGCACTTAGTGAGTACCGTTGTGGTGTACTCACGCCCTTCCTGCGCATGTTTTTCTTTTTTATATGCAGATCATTCAGGTACCTCCACTCAGACGCACTATCAGTAAGGCAGGAGGATTTCGGAGACTTCGAGGTAGATCTGCTACGTCCGCAGACCGACGAGTCTCCCTCTTACTCGATCTTTAGTATTCAGTCATTCTTTCTTTCGATTGTTACAATATTCTAGAATTTTTGGAGCCTTACTGTACATTTCTATAGCATGTGTTGCCCGTGAGTTTCCGGGTCTTTGGGAATTTTAGCAGACTTTCTATTACTGAGTTGTACATACCGAGTGGCATACCGTACAATTTTCTTCTAGTTTTTTAAATTGGTTTACTCTATTCTTTTTTTTTTCTTTTTTCGCAGTTATTATATTTTCCGCAATATTTGGCTTACCTAGTCGTGGGGACTAGGTGCCATCATGAGATGTTCACGATCGGTGAACTAGGGCCGTGACAAGGAATTACTAGCAGCAAGATAATCTGAGTTCGTCCAGTTTTTTTGCACAACATTGACAAAATCGGAATGCTTGCACCAGAAGCTCATTTTTTTGGGATCAACTCAACGAGTATAGGGTTATGATCAGAGTGAGTCTTTGGTAGATGAATTATGGAGTGATTAGGGAAGAGGTCACACCATAGATCATTTCCTAGGGCCTTATCAAGCCTTTCCATGATCAAACCTTTATTCCTATGTCTATTATTCGACCATGTATACTTACATCCTTTAGAACCTAGATCTTTAACATTGCACTTATCTAATTTCGAAAGAAGGAAATATGCCCTATTAGAGTTTATGGGCCTCCCCCAAAATTTCTCATTTGAGCTAGTTATGTCATTGAAGTCCCCCTATTAACCAAGGCCCTTTATAGAACTTAGAAATGTTTTCAAGATTATCCCAGAGAATATTTCTACATTGATAATTTGTATTAGCATAAATGGAAGAAAATAACCAAGATATGCGAATGGGAAGTACCTCATTGGTGGCATGGATTTATTGATTTCTACGAGTGAAATTTTTAATAGAAACCACCTCATGCTTCTACATAACAACTATCCCTCCTGATTTCCCTTCAGCTGGAACTTCTATGACTTTAGAGAAACCAAAATCATCTAGCTAGTTCTTCATAATTTACCAACCTAGTTTCAAGTAAAGCAACCATGCATGAACGATGGGTATCCAACATTTCTCTAAAAATCCTACGAAAGTTGTCATTGTTTCCTCCCCTTATATTCCATATAATAATGTTAGTTGGATGATTCATTGGATAGATTGGTTGATGGTTCATTGCCTCCCCATTTTCCCTCACCCCTTAGAAATATTGGGTTCCTCCTTAGTGCATGCACTAGGATCATAGCCATGTTCCGCACTGTACGGTCTTGAGGTGGCCTTATGTCCATTGAGCACTTGTAGAGTGCTAGGGGCAGTTGAGAACATGCCTTTTCTCCTGCATCTCCCTGAATAGAAACACTTTTACTTCGTCTAAGTTTGTGAAGTCTAGGACACGCT
This sequence comes from Nicotiana glauca, assembly GCA_026770625.1. NCBI lineage: Eukaryota > Viridiplantae > Streptophyta > Magnoliopsida > Solanales > Solanaceae > Nicotiana > Nicotiana glauca. The sequence continues at coordinate 12,077 of MU669601.1, forward strand.
CTAAGACTGGATTGAGAGGTTCCTCTTGTTCTTCTTCCATTACTACCTCTGCATGGCCCGGATCTGGTATTGTATGGGTAGGTTGTGGGTCATTATGTTGATTTACCAGGTTTACAGGTTGCTCTTGGGGCTGGGAGTTTGGTCTCCCGTGGCAAGAAGATTGGGTTGAGGTGAGTTAGCATCTCTGAGGGAAAGAATGGGATGTCTGGGAGGAGTTCTTGTGGTTGAAGAGGGTTGAAATGTGGAGGCATGTTCCACTGGTTGATCATTCTTTGAATTAAGTTGGGAGTCAATGAGGGAGCAAGAGGATGGAGGATATTGTTGATCTACATTTGGTTCAAGTAATTTCTCATTGCTACACCCATTCCCTCCGAGATTAGTTGAGCAAGGTATTGGGTATTGTCGAGGATCACAACCGCATCTTGCCCATTCACTTGAATGTTGAAACATATCGCATGGCCCATCATCCCCATTTTCATCCATGAAAGAGGTTGGCAGTCCTGGGGCTGGGGAGGTTGGGCATAGATTATTTGAGGATGTATTGGCTGGTTGGGTAGTTGTTATTGGTTTGCCATCACAGGGTTGCTCAGATTTCTCAAGATTTGGATTAGTCTTGTTCTCCTTCTCATGGAGGCTGTGGTTCCTGGAATTGTATTTAAAGGGGTTATTGTTAGATTTTGTATCAACCGGCGTGGGGGGTAGTCTATCCCTTGGAGTAATCAGATTGGTGGTAGGGGTAATGATTTGGTCGCTAATTTGCATGGAGTCCGTTGGTGTTCTTTCATATTTTAAATGAGTAATATAGTTTGATTTAGTATTCATGGATTGGATTTTTTGTTTTTCCAGGATTTGGATTAGTCTTGTTCTCCTTCTCACGGAGGTTGGGATTCCTGGCATTGTTGTCACACCTCCTTTTTCTACTACACCCCCGAAAAGAAATATAATAAAGGGAGTTTTTTCAATTAAAGGATAATCGAAACGGGATTCATTTTATTAAAATTAGAATCGCCACTTGAGAGATTTATGGTATCCCAAGTCACCAGTTTGAATCCCGAATCGAGAAAAAAGTTTGACTCTATTTAACAGTCGCGAACCAGAAATCCGAGTAAGGAATTTCGTTAACCCGGGAGAAGATGTTAGGCATCACCGGGTTCCGTAGTTCTAGCACGGTCGCTCAACTATTATATTCGACTTAATTATCTGATTTTAATACATTTTGAACCTATGTGCAAATGTTAGCTTTTAAGCGCTTTTATTCAATTTTTAAAGAATATTGAACGTCGTTTAAAATATGTCTTTGGATCGCGTCACATGAAATGCACCCGCAATCCGGAACACATCTTATTCAACATTTTAGGATTTGGATTTGGGCCACATGAAATGCACACCCGAGTTTAAGAAGGTAAAATTATTAAATAATGCGCCTAAAGCAACTAACGCGTTGTTAACTTTGCGAGGGCCATGAAAATTAGCTAAATGTGACGCCTCGAGTTCTAAATATTTTAAAGAAATAATTAAAAAGGGCCACGCAATTTGTGATTTTATTAGGCGCGGCGCACCTCGATTCTAAATTAAAAGAGAATATTGATTTACGTTTTGGAGGGCCACAACTGTTTGGATTATATAATATGGCTCACCCCCTCTAATTAAACTCACTGAACCAAGCTTAAGGAAATTACGCCTACTCTTAAATGAATGCTCGAATAAAAATTATTAATTGTGAGACTGTTCGTATTTCATTCTTAAAGACTGGGCCTGACTTTAAAACAAGGAAGGCCAACGCACAGGGGAACCACAAAAAGCAACGCAAAAAAGATTTTTGTGCTGGACCAACTGGTCTTCACATGATGACGTAATCGGATTTCCATTGCTGGCCCAAACGCAATCCCAATCCTTGGGGAAATTAGCCATCCCCAGAACGTACGACTTCCCATCGACTCTTTGAGCTTACAGGAGTTAGATTATGTAAAGCAAAAATGAGTACAGCTTTCAACCTTTGCAAGTCACAATTTTGAGTCCCTAAACATCACAAGCACTGAATCATTTAAAGAGATAAACAATCCTTCATTAATTGACATTCTAAGTACTAATTAAGGAGCAAACTTTTATGATAATCAAAATAGGGGCCGATTTCCATTCATTATACGAAATAGGACTCAATAATTCTCAAACTTCATTAGATTAGAAGACTCAAGAACACCCGGTATTCAGTGCTGCACAAATTCACCAAGCAGAATACTAATTCCAACTTTGCTTTCTTTTTTTCTATTTTTTCAACAGAAATGAGCTTCAAATGTTTGTAATGTGTCATTAATAGACAGACCAAACCTGGAGCACAGATGAGCTTGTAGAAATAACATGTAATCAAGAGGGATAACATGGCAAAGTACAAACTGTAACTAAAATCAAAACATGAAGACAAGAATGAATCTACATAATCAAAGTCCACAGTCCAGTTTATCAATACTCGTAAGAAATGCTCTAAAGGAATCTCTTACACACATTTCAGGTAAAATAAACCTAATCAATAGTTATAACTCTAGATCTAGGTACTAAAGGCAAAAGTCAAGTAAACTAACAGAGATATCAACTTAAATTCAGCCTTCATTCAACATATTTCAAACTGTCACAGGTTCAGCAATTGATCCTCAACTACGAGCTAAGAAAAGTACCTGGAAGAAGAAGGAGATTAAGGAAGAGGTAAGAAGCAGTAGGTTCAACAGCAATATGTAACAGTGTTTCAGCAACAAAATCAACTTAAGAGATGATCAGGAGAAATCCATTTAAACCAAATTTGAAACCAAACAATGTCAAAAGAAACCAGCTATCAAAAATCCAAACCAAACTGAACTAAAACACTCAAATACCCGATCGATTCAACTCATTTCAATCTTCTGATCTCAGAACTTATTTCAGAATAGAGACTCTTAGGAATTTCAGGAAAATTTCAGTAGAATAGTGAAAACTCTTTGTAAGTTTTCAGCCGCCTGTGATTCTCTATTTTTTTAGCTCTCCCGTTCTGCCTTGAAAGGCAAAGTTTTATATGCCTTTATAGGCAAGAAAGGTAGGTCATCTCTTCAGAATAACTTTTTTCCTTTTTACCCCTGATTTCCCTTTGCTATTTTACTCTCTTACCCCCCCCCCCTTCAAAATATCTAAATTCTCTCTCATCCCTCACATACAATACCACTCTTATGTCTAGAAGCTTCCCCATAACAAAAAATATTCCCACTCTCAAATCACCAAAGCACCCCTGAACAGCCCTACTAATTACCTCAAGTACCAAAACAAAAATGGGTCAAAATGACCCGATAATGAAGCCAAGAGTGGGCTCAAATCTGACCCAATAATCCAAGATGACACACTTTATCCAGTTAAAGCTATAAGCCATAATAATACACATGCTGAAACGATTTTGATTCTTTTAAATATCTAAACTAAATAAATTATTAACTAGAACTAACTAAATTAATAAAACTAAACCAATTAATAACACTAATTAAGGAAAAACTTCAGAATTACTCAAGCATGAACAAATGATTCTGGAGCAAATAAAAGGAATTCGAGACGAGGAGAAGAAGCAGAACAATAGACAAAAAATAAAGAAAAATTGAAGAAAAGGTAATAATGGGAAAAGAAAATACCGACTAAACACTAAACGACCCAAGGAATGAAGCTTGAACCCTTCAAATATGGATTTTTTGGCTAACAAGGATCCATGAATAATATCGAAGTGTGCCTCACAACCCCCTAAACAGACCCGAACTGCGACTTTTGAGAATTAGGGCTCAATCTTCGATCTAAGATTCGAGGGGCTGGAAGATGATTCGAGGGTTGTGACATGGGTATTTGGAATGAGGAGGGACGAAGGTTTTAGGGTGTTAATCTAGTGGAATTTGGGATAGGCACCGCCACGAGAGAAACAAAGGCGGCGGCTAGGGTTTCGGAGTTTTGAGGGACTCCGGTGGGATATGAAGGGAACAGGTGATGGATTCGTGATGAGGAAAGAAAGGGTATTGAAGGCTCAAAACAATTCAGATGGGCTTAAAATCACAACTTTCAGAATCATATTTCTTACAACAACCGCAACTTCTGCCACAGTTTCTTGCATGGGGGCTTTTTGATTTTTATTCTGATGGGACAGAACCGTGAGGCTGCCTACGTATCCTTAAACGGAATCAGGTCGAACATAGTTCATGACACAAAATAACTTTGTTGTTATGATCTTTCTTTCCATTTTTCTTTTTGTTTCTCTCTCTTTTTTCTTCTATTTTTTTCTTTTATTTTTCTCTTTCTTTTTCCTTTTCTTTTTTTTTCTTTTTATCTTTTTTTCTTTTCCTTTTCATTTTTCTTCTCTCTCTCTTTTCATTGTTTCCTTTCTCATTTTCCTTCACTTACTTTCTGCGCTTATGTTTACGAATTTTGTTACTGATTCCAAAAGAGGGGTATGAAAAAAAATAAATGAGGCTCAAAGGGGTAACAAAGGATAAAGTGTTTAGATAGCAGAACAAAATGCCTTCGTCATTCCAATCTTCAAGATATGCCAAGTACAAACAAATGCAATTAATTCAAAGGAAATCATACATAATATCTCTTGACCGCATCAGAATTGATGGCCATTTCAAAATACTTTCCTTCTATATCTGTCAAATACAAAGCACCATTGGACAACACTCTCATCACGATGAACGGCCCCTGCCAATTTTGGGCGAACTTGCCTTTGGCCTCGGCCTGATGTGGAAGGATATGCCTCAACACTTGCCGACCCACCTCAAACTTTCATGGGCGCACCTTCTTATTATATGCTCTAGCCATTCTTTGTTTATACAGCTGACCATGACACACTGCTGCCAATCTTTTCTCATTGATCAAACTCAATTGCTCCAAGCGGGCTTTGACCCTTTTATCATCATCAATTTCAGCTTCCACAACAATCCGAAGGGACGAAATTTCCACCTCTGCATGTATCATTGCCTCAGTACCATACACCAATGAATAAAAAGTTGTCCTTACTAAAGTACGGACAATAGTGCGATAACCCAGCAATGCAAAAGGCAACTTTTCATGCCACTGTCTAGAACTCTCCACCATTTTCCGGAGTATCTTCTTTATATTCTTGTTGGCCGCTTCAACCGCTCCATTTTCCTTGGGGCGGTAAGGGGTGGAATTGCGATGTGTAATCTTGAATTGCTGACATACCTCTTTAATCATATGACTATTGAGATTAGCCCCATTGTCTGTAATGATCACCTTTAATATCCCAAACCGAAAAACGATATTCGAGTGCACAAAATAAACCACCGCCTTCTTGGTTACAGACTTGAAAGTTTTGGCCTCAACCCACTTGGTGAAATAGTCAATGGCCACCAGAATAAACCTATGCCCATTTGATGCCGCTGGCTCAATTTTCCCAATGACTTCTATGCCCCATGCAACGAAAGGCTATGATGCAGACGTTGAGTGCAATTCCGATGGTGGAGAATGAATCAGATCTCCATGCACCTGACACTGATGACACTTGAGCACAAAACTGATACAGTCTCGCTCCATAGTAAGCCAATAATAACCTGCTTGGAGAATCTTCTTTGCTAGCACGTACACACTCATATGTGGTCCAAAAACTCCTGAATGTACTTCGGCCATAGTAGATGTGGCATGTCTAGCATCTATGCATCTTAACAACCCAAGATTTGGAGTTCTTTTCTACATTACCCCTCCACTAAAGAAAAATCCACTTGCCAGATGTCGAATTGTTCTCATTTGATCCCCTATGGCCTGTATTGGATACACTCCCATTCTAAGGCCTTCTTTGATATCATGGAACCACGGCTCACCATCAAGTTCTTCTTCTACCATATTACAGTGGGCATGCTGATCGTGGACCTGAATCTGCAAAGGGCCCACATCGGCTTTATCTGGATGATAGAACATTGACGCCAACGTGGCCAAAGCATCGACAACTTCATTATGAACCCTTGGAATATGCTTGAATTCTATTGATTGAAACTATTGACAAAGGTCATGCAAACATTGTCGGTATGGTATAAGCTTCAAATCTCGTGTTTCCCATTCTCCTTGAATCTAGTGTACCAGAAGGTCCGAGTCACCCATGGCCAAGACTTCCTGGACACCCATATCCATAGCTAACCTTAAACCCAAGATGCATGTCTCATACTCGGCCATGTTATTAGTACAATAGAAGCGAAACTGAGCTGTAACAGGGTAATGCTGCCCAGTTTCAGAAATAAGTACCGCTCCTATCCCAACAACTTTCATATTGGCAGCCCCATAAAAGAAAAGTCTCCATCCCGGCTTCTCAACTTGTTCCACCTTATCAATGTGCATTACCTCTTCATCGGGGAAGTATGTCTTCAAAGGTTCATATTCTTCATCTACTGTATTCTGCGCCAAATGGTTAGCCAATGCTTGTGCTTTCATTACAGTCCGGGTCACATAGACAATGTCGAATTCCGTGAGCAAGATTTGCCACTTTGCGAGCCTTCCTATGGGCATAGGCTTCTGAAATATGTACATCAACGGATCCAACCGAGATATGAGGTAAGTGGCATACGATGATAGGTAATGTTTCAACTTCTGCGCTACCCAGGTTAGGGCACAACACGTATTCTCAATCTGAGTATACTTAACCTCATAAGTTGTGAACTTCTTACTGAGATAATATATGGCCCGCTCTTTCCTGCCGGTGATGTCGTGCTGACCTAACACATATCCAAACGAGTTGTCCAAGACCGTCAAATATAAAATCAAAGGCCTCTCTGGTTCTGGAGGGACCAATATTGGTGGGTTTGACAGATATCCTTTTATCTTATCAAATGCTTCTTGATATTCGTCTGTTCACTTGGCCACATTATCCTTCTTTAACAACTTGAAGATGGGCTCACTAGTTGTCATGATCTGAGCGATAAACCTGTTGATGTAATTCAATCTCCCTAACAGACTCATCACCTCGGTCTTGTTCTTCGGAGGTGGCAATTCTAGGATGGCTTTGATTTTTGATGGGTCCAATTCAATATCTCAACGGCTGACTATAAATCCCAACAATTTTTCAAATGGAACACCGAAAGCACATTTCGTAGGATTGAGCTTGAGATTGTATCTACGAAGCCTTTGGAAGAACTTTCTCAGATACGGGACGTGGTCAGACTGCTTCTTGGTCTTTATAATTACATAATCCACATAAACCTCAATCTCCCTGTGTATCATGTCATGGAATATGGTTGTCATCGCTCTCATGTAGGTTGCCCCAACATTTTTCAACCCAAATGGCATGACCCTGTAGCAGTACGTTCCCCATGGTGCGATGAATGTTGTCTTTTCTACATCTTCCTCATCCATTAAGATATGGTGATGGCCCGCATAACAATCTACAAAAGAACCAATATCATGTTTGGCACAATGATCAATCAAGATATGGATGTATGGCAGTTGGAAATTGTCCTATGGACTTACGTTGTTGAGATCACGATAATCAACGCACACCCTAGTCTTTCCATCCTTCTTTGGCACAGGGACAACATTGGCTAACCAGGTGGGATACTGCGTGACTCGAATGAACTTTGCCTCAAACTGCTTGGTGACTTTTTCTTTGATCTTCACGCTCATATCAGTTTTAAATTTCCTCAGCTTCTGCTTGACGGGAGGGAAGGCTGGGTCAGTGGGCAATTTGTGAACCACCAAATCAGTGCTTAGGCCCGGCATGTTGTCATATGACCATGAAAAAATATCTTTGTACTCAAACAGTGCCTCAATTATCTCTTCTCTGAGTTATGGTTCAAGATGGACACTTATTATAGTTTCTCAGACATTATCTTGATCCTCTAAGTTGATTGCTTCTATATCATTCAGGTTAGGTTTGGGTTTTTCCTCAAAAACTGGATTAATTCTTTACTAATCTCCTCAAAAGCCTCATCATCATCGCATTCCACTTTGTCATCACACTCAATTTCTTTTATTATTATTTCAGAATTAGATTGGAATTTAAGACTGGGCTGGAGATTCCTCATGCATGTCATGTCATTGTAACCGACATTAAAAGAATTGTGCAACAAAGAAAAGAAAAATAAAAATAAAAATATCAGGAATGGAAATAAGGGAAATTGCATTTCATTGAAATTTAAAGATAACAAGGTTTAACTCATCCAAATGGACGGAACATAGCATCTGAATTACAACCCTGGAAATAATCCAGATTAAACTGAAAGAAAAATCAAAGCTGACTACCAGGACTCCCTCCGAGTAGGAAGAGCAGTAGCTTCCCAATTGTTGATCTTTGCACAGGGCCCCACAAATTGTACATCTGTCTTGCTTGATCCTTCTCCAGCTTCCACCATATTTACCTTGTTGAACAACCTCTCGAACCCCTTATCCAAATCTCCATCAGCATCGATCAGTGAACTGGGAACTGTTGACATTGGGTGCTTTCTGGCACTAGGCCTGATAAATGATCTAGACAGCCGCGGGATGGGCTTTGGAAGAACACATGCTCTCTGTTTCAGCTTTCTGGCTTGCCTTATGTCCGCAGATGTAGGCTTAAATCCCAAACCAAAAGTATCAAAGTTTTTAGGAAGAGACACTGGTTGTACGATGCCTTGCAGAGAAGCACCCAAGCCCTTGCAAGGTACGAAGCCATTCTTCAACATCTCCGAAGCCACCATAACTAATGCGGTTGCTACTTCAGGGATTGGAACAAACTCACCTTCTGGGATTTTTCAGTTGAAACCGTGTCAAAGACCCGATATACCCATGGACCTTTGTCGTCTTCAACTTCGATGAAAGGTACAATGGCATCACCCAGGGCACACAGATTATCCTCATCGTGTACCACAATTTCGTACCTATCCCATTCAAAGTTAACCATCTGGTGCAAGGTAGACGACACTACCTTGGTGGCATGAATTCAGGGTTGCCCCAACAAAAGATTGTAAGAAACCGCCACATCCAACACTTGGAATTCCATAGTGAAATCAACAGGCCCTATTGTCAATTCTAGTATTATATCACCCACTGAATCTTTGCCCCCATAGTCGAACCCTCGAACACAAATACTATTTTTGCGAATTCTATCACCGTCCACTATCATCTTGTTCAATATGGAGAGAGGGCAAATATTTGCACTAGACCCATTGTCGATCAGAACTCGGGTAACCATAGAATCTTTGCACTTCATCGTCAGATAAAAGGCCCTATTATGCTCAGTACCCTCTACGGGCAACTCATCATCGGAGAAGGTAACTCTGTTCACCTCGAATATTTTGTTTGCTATTTTCTCCAAGTGATTTACCAATATATTGTTGAGAACATAGGCCTCATTCAATATTTTCATCAATGCCCGATGGTGCTCATCGGAATGGATTAGCAATGAGAACAAGGAGATCTGAGCAGGTGCTTTCCTCAATTGCTCTACAATGGAATAGTCCTGCGCCTTCATCTTCTTCAAGAATTCTTCTGCCTCTTCTTTGGTCACAGCTTTCTTCACCAGCACTGCATTATCCTTGGAGGTTTTGGGTTTTCTCAAATCCTCGGGGCAAAGCATCTCCCCGAGCGAGTCAAAACATGGGTTTCACAAACATCTTCTTTAACTTCCTTCACTTTGTAAATCATGGACATTCGGCCATAGTTCCAAGGGACGGCCTTGTTGTTTACTATTGGCATCTAGGTCATTGGTTTGAGAAGGACCGGCTCTGTGCGAGCACATTCCACAATCACAACAGGCTTGCTTAATGCTCCTAGTACCACCACTTTTGCTATCACCTATTTTTCTGCAACACCACTTGAGGGTTCTTTTTCAATTGCCACAACTGGTTCACTACCTGTTCCCTTCACCTTGATCAATGACTTCCCGCTACTTGATTCCCTACTCGGTTTGACTTCACTGGACTTGATCATCATTTCAGTTTGCGAGGGCTTCTTAGGCTCTGCTCCTTTTTGCACTATCTCAACCATATTGGTCTCATGATGGGCTGGCAATGGATTCTGGTTGATATTAGGCACCTCTGGGGCCTGAACCTAGATCCGACGGGTGTCAATGAGCTCTTCAATGGCTGTCTTCAACTTCTAGCAGTTCTCTGTATCATGCCCTTGGGGTCCCTGAACAATATTCACAGCTCAATAAGTGGTCAAGATTTCTTGGAAAGGGATTTGGCAACTTAGGCTCAATCGAATTCAACATTCCCAACTGTCTCAACCTGTGGAATAGACTGGTATATGATTCTCCCAAAGGAGTTAAAGTCTTCTACTTGTGCGTCCTCTCATTCTTGAAGGTTTGGTTAGACCGGAAACCTGGTCCATGAGGATTTCTGTAGGCTTTTGGAGGTGGGTAAGTGTTTTGGGGAGCTGGGTAAGTATTTGGTGGGTTTGGCGCACGCCATTGTGCGTGGGCAGGAGGTTAAGGATATGTTTGTGCATGATGGGCAAAGAAGTGGGGATCTGGAGGTGGGTAGTAATGTTGTGGTGGGCTATATGGAGTATGGGGGTAAGTTTGAGGGTGGGGTCGAGGCTGGTTATAGTATGGTAACGGCCCTCTGGACCAAGCTCTTGACTCAACTACCACAACATCCTCTTTCTTCTTCTTCCCCAGTACGCCCCAGTGTTGCTTTGAATGGCCTGAGTGGTTGCTTTGAAATCTGAATAACTCATGATCTTGTTGGTCTTGTGTCCTTCCTCTACCATGCTTCCCATTTTCACCACTTCATTAAAGGATTTCCCTACTGCTGACACCAAGTGATCGAAATAAGTGGGCTCCAGAGCCTGCAAGAAATAATCAACCATTTTGCTCTCTTTCATATGAGGGTCAACCCTTGCTGCTTGCTCTCTCCAGTGGAAGCCATATTCTCTGAAACTCTCCTCGGGCTTTTTCTCAATTTTTGTCAATGGCAGCCCGCCTGGGATGATTTCAAGATTATACTGAAAATGACAGGCAAATACTTGGGCAAGATCATCCCAAGTGTACCACCGACCATGATCTTGTCGGGTGTACCATTCCAAAGCTGAGCCACTTAGACTTTGACTAAAATAACCCATCAGTAATTTCTCTCTTCCACCTGCTCCTCTCATCTTACCACAAAAACCTCTCAGATATGCCATGGGATCACCATGCCCGTCATATAAATCACACTTGGGAAACTTGAACCCCGTTGGTAACTAGACATCTGGGAATAGACACAGGTCTTTATAGGCCACGCTTACTTGCCCACCTAGCCCTGCATATTCCTGAAAGATTTCTCCAAGCTCTTGACTTTCCTAGCCATCTTTTCCTGTTCAGAATTCTTAGGAGGCTTTGATCGATGCAAACTCAATCCTAAGAAGGAGTGGGTGCGACTACTTAAAGCCCAATAGTGGTATCGGGGTCGATTTTTCCACAGAGAGCTTCAAATTGGAGTTGAGTATTTGCTAAGCCTAGAAGTGCGTTTTAACATCTATTTGATCTTCTACCATTTTTGGTTTTTCTTTTGTTTAACAACTAAATTTATCAACTGCAATTGTAAACTAAATTATGCTAAGTAATTATGCTAGTTGTATGCAATGAGAAAAAAGTACTAGGGTCGTAGCACTCACCTAGGTGACTAATTAACGGGTATAGAATTCTAATACAAGGATGATAATTAAGGGGAATATGGATAACCGCTGCACGTTAGCACTCACTCTCACACCTCTCGGTAGAGAGAGTGATTTTGCCCAATTGACTCTCTCGAGACCAATTGGGTAGGCTAATTTGCCCAAGCAACTTTAAGGTTCAAGT
>MU669605.1:4663-22789 GCA_026770625.1 Nicotiana glauca
AAAGTCATTACCTTAGCTTGTTTCTCATATTTGTCTACAACCTTAGTTATTTAGTTATAGATTGTTATTTTTCTACAATTTTTAGTTTATAAAGAAACCTCAACAGTGATTCAAAAGTATTTGAAAGCTGGTTCTAAAGAATTGAGTGGGTCTAAAGATAGCAGTTGTTAGGTTGACTCTCTGTGGATTCGACCTTGGGCATAATACTCGGGTTTTATTTGCAACGTCCGCATAATCCTATTTAGAGGATATACTTGGGCATGATCATCACTTCATTTTGAATTCACATATTATGCTAATGTAATAATATTTTTCAGCATTTAAATGATTGTTGTAGTAATATATATAAAATTTCTCTCATTAATTAAATTGTATTATTCCTTCATCTAAATAAATATTTAAATCATTATGTACCATTATTAACGTGTGTGTGTATATATATATATATATATATATATATATATATATATATATATATATATATATATATATATATATATATATATCAATCGCTAATATTTCTTACTAATATTACTAATACACTTCTACTTAGTGTAATTCTAAATATATAAGCTAATTAATCAGTAATAGTTCTTAAGTTAAGACTATACTAATACACTTCTACTTAATTAGTATAATTATCAATGTATGGGCTAATGAATCGCTAGCATTACTTCAGGATACCAGTAATATTACTTAATGATACTACTAATAAACCTCTATTTACATTAATTATCAAACTAAAGATAAACAATCACAAACATTCCTCACAAATAGCATTAATACACTTCCATTTAGTGTAAAATTATCAATGTATAGGCTAATCAATCACTAACGTCGCTTATATAAGGATGCCACTAGTTTACTAATACTTAGTGCAATTATCAATATATATAGGCTAATCAATCACCAACATTACTTATAGGTATATTAATAATACATTTATATTTCATGTAATTATCAATCTACAAGCTAAATACAACTAATACACTTTTTCTTAGTATATTATCAATGTGTATGATAATAAATTATTAACGTTACTTAAAGACACCATTAATACACTTTGTTTACAGTAATTATCAATTTATAAGATAAATCATCACTAATATTTCTTATGGCAACAACTACATAATACGATTCTTCTTACTGTGTAATTATTAATGTATAGGTTATTAATCAATGTAGTTAAGGATACTACAAATTTACTTTTACTTTGTGTAATTATAAATTACTAAACTAATTACCACTAATATATTTTTAAGTAGTATAATTACCTTCACTTAGTGTAAATTTCAATAAATAGGCTAATCAATCACAAAGATAATTAGGTAAATACTTACCGACGGCCTCCCTCGGTATTGTGTAATAAAAAATAAAATATAATTATGCATAAGATTATATATTTAAATTACCTACGGAAGTCCATCGGTACTATAAGAACAAAATTTAAAATATTATGTAAATACAATAGCGATTGAGTACGTGGATAACTTTATTTTCTTTTTCTTTTTTTTAAAGCAACGACAAACACCCTAAAAAAAATCGAAAATATAAATACAAAATATTCCGAGGAGTCCGGTAATTTACCGACGGAATCCGTTGGTACAACCATTTAAAGTTTGACCGGTCAAAATATCATTATTTACCGACGGAAGTCCGTCGGTTCCTTTTAAAAAAAATAAAAATTAAAAAATTCAAAAGTATCGAGAGACTCCGTCGGAAAGACCTTCGGAATACCGACAAAAAAAAGTCCGTCGGTAAACAACTGATTTTTAGTAGTGCGTTTTGCTCTTGTTTGCAGTTTTTCAAATCCTTGTTTTTGTTCTTTTCTCTCTCTAGAAGTGAAATGTTTGCTATAGTTGTTTCTGTTGTGTATTATTCTTTTCCTTGATTGCTTGCTTTTCCAAAAATATATTACCCTTCAAGTTTTATGTTATCATATAGCAAAAATTGGTAAGAGTCCTTAAACATTTTAGTCTGAGAGAAGTTTAAAAACTGCTATTAGCTTCACTTTAGCAATTGAACTCTCTTTCATCTTCAGATAGCTCCTTCTATTACATTATACTAATAAAGAGTTTTTGGGGGCCAAAGAGGTTTGAGATATTAGGGTCTTTTTAACGTAAAGAGAATACGATACTCCTGTTAACAGGTTTGATGGAAGGCACCACATAAGTTGGAATAAACATTTTGGGGTTCTAAGTGAGACTAAGCACTTACCTAAGAGATCTTTTGAAAAGCTTGGCAGCCACTGCCTTGTTTTCCCTTTTGAATGATATATCTTTGTCTTTGAAGTTTGAACCTTTCCTTCTGGAAGTGATAAAGGACAAATTGGTTTTTGGGAGGCTGATTGTCATTGCTTTTTATCTGGAACAATTTGAGCTAACTGATCAATCTGTCTGCTATATTATGTAGGACAAAAAGGACATTGAACCTTTTAGATCAGACAGGGGCGGAGCTACGGTAGAAGGTGCGGGTTCGGGCGAACTCAGTGACTTTTTTCGAGACCCTGTATTTGTATTGAAAAATTTCATCGTTATATATAAATATATCATGTCGAACCCAGTAACAAAAGGTGTCTGGGTTCAATGGTAAGAGTTATGGGTTTTGCTCAGAGAGCACGCAAGTTCGAATCCTGCTGAAAGCACTTAGCTATTTTCTTGTTTTTTTACAGTTTTTCTTTTAAGATAACACAAATTAAATGACATCGGGTTTCTCTAATCTTCTCAACTTCCAAATCAAGGGTTCTGCCAAGATATTTTAAGACCCTAGATAAAAAGAGATGCACCAACTCCTTCCTCTTTAGCAACAAAAACACTATTTTCCACCATTAAAGAGCCTTCTTACTCAACTGAAAACCAATAGCTTTCCTCCATGAAAAGAAGAAAATCTTCATACGTCTACGGTAGAGCTACAGTAGAAGAAAACCTAGTGACTTTTTCCGAGACCTTGTATTTGTAATTTAGAACCCACACACTTATAAATCTAGCTCCGCCTCTGAGATCAGAGCTTAGAGTTGACAGGACTGCGAATTACAAGGGCTCCAAACAGGATGATAAAATTGAAGGTGAATCTAAGGACTGTTTAATCTGCAAGCAGGAGGGAAATCTATTGTGAGTTAATCAAGTACCATCTAGTTACTCCATTGTAAATTCAGGTACACCATGGTTCTAAGGTTGAGAAAAAAGAATTATGAGCCCTAATCCCACATGTAAGCTTTTCTGTATTGCTTTGACTCTTCTAGCGTGTCTATGGTTCAGTTCAGCCAGTTATGTGAAGAAATCTGTACCATACTACTTTTTCAGTTAATTTATTGTGTATAACCAAATTAAACTTTTCTGAACCGTTCCAATATTAATGTTTTATGGAATTAAAACCCAACCTAATGATTCGATATGGTTATAGGCTTATACCGAAACTTATTTATGAAAAAATAAACCGAAAAATGGTTTGGCTAGGTTTGGTTACATCAGCTGGATCAGTTTTTAAAATTTTTTTGACATCACTAGCCTCTCCCAACCCTCATCCAGCTGAAAGAAAAATAAAAATCCACACAACATAGAGACTTCAAAAGTAAAACAGAGGAAAATAATGTAACTCAAATATCTTTAAAGGTCACGTCATATTGTGTTTATTTTAATCTTTTGAAAATTTAGAATCTATCATTGCATCAAAAAGTTGTAGCCGAAGTAGATAAATAATCAAGTTTCCAGGGGCTTGGTTCAACGACAAAGGTAGTAATTAGTATAACCTAGGATGTGTTAAGAGCATGTCACCAGTTTGATTTCTGCTTGGTGAACCAAGTCTGGTATTTATTTGGAGAAAGTTTGGGGGGGGGGGGGAGACTCATTACCCACCAAGTCTCGAAACTGAAAAAATGTTGAAGTAGATAAAGATAAACTGATGTCGATGAAGATGAACTGATCTGATTAACAGATTTGTTCAGCACACATATGAGGCCACTCGGTTTTGGGCCTAATTTTGGGTCATCAATGACAAAATAGTGGGTCACCAAGACTTGGGCCAGCTTACCCCTAGCTCACTTATGGGTCTGCCTGTCCAGCACTATTAGGAAAGTAGTGCATAGCACATGTTACTCTATATTTTACTTATTTCCTTCATACCTCTGTATTTTAATCATTTTTTCCATCATTGTATTTCTTTATGTATAACTTTATGCTAGCTAATAGGACTTTTCCACTTTGCAATATAGGATGTAGCCCTAGAAATATTCCTTCTGTATATAGTCTTAGGCTTGTACACTTAATAGAAAGATCATTAAAAATACAAAGAAGAAAATCTTCAAATCATTTTCTCATTCTTTCATGGTATCATAGCAGGTTTAATTTTGCTATCATTCCCTGCTTTCTCAGTCATAAATCAGTTTTTCTTCCTCACTTTTCTTCTTCTCTTAAGCTTGTCTGCTATGGGTACTTCACCGGAGTCTGTTGATACTCTAGCTTCTGCCACCACCAATGTTCCTGCACCTGCAGTTACTATTGCTTCAGGAGTGATTGACTCTACCCACCCTTACTACCTTTATCCTTTTGATTACCCAGGGATGAACCTTGTGTCCTCAGCTTTTGATGGAAAAGATTATGGAGGTTGGAGAAGGGCAGTTATCATTGCCTTGTCTGCAAAGAACAAACTGGGATTTATCGATGGTGCTCTTATTATCCCTAAGGCTGATTCTAAAATCCAGCAGGCCTGGGGTAGATGTAATGATATGGTACTTTCATGGCTTCTCAACTCGTTGTCTAAAGAGATAGCTGAGAGTGTGCTCTATTCACAAAGTGCAAAGGATTTATGGAGTGATCTGGAAGACAGGTTTGGACAGGCAAATAAAGCAAAGCTGTTCCAATTACAAAAGGAATTAAGTTCAGTGGTGCAAGGAAATTCAAGTGTATCAACTTACTTCACTAAAATGAAGAGCCTATGGGATGAACTATATGCACTCGACACATTTTCTGCTTGTGTTTGTGAGTGTGAGTATAGGGCAAAAGTCAAAAGCTTGAAAGCACACCAAGATAAGAGACTACTACAGTTCCTAATGGGACAAAATGACATATTTATTGGGGTAAGGAGCAACATTTTATTGTCATCACCTTTACCTTCCATTGGACAAGCATACTCTCTTGTGATTCAAGATGAGAAACAGAGGGAGATATATGCTACCCCTGCATACTCAGGGGAATCTGCTCATTCATTGCTACAAACCAACCAGGAAACTTGAGAAAATTTAATGAGAACAGGATGCAGAAAACAAGTTTTGAATCTAAGAAATATGTAGGAATTTGTTCCTATTGCAAAAAGTCTGGACATAACATACAAAAATGCTATAGAATTCATGGGTTTCCAGCTGATTTCAAATTCACAAGGGAGAAAAGGTTTCAAGGAGGTGCCCAGGGAAACAAAGCTTTCCTTTCAAATGAGGAAAGTGAACAGGGAGTAGAAAGTGCATCAGGAGTTCAGAATCTCACCAAGGAAAATGTGGCTGAGCTGCTGCAGCTTCTTCAGCAAGTGAAAGTGGGACAAAACAGTGCAGGAACATCTGATGTTGCAGCAAACATGAGCTATGCTGGTATGACCAACTTATTTGAAGATTTTGCCTGTTTAATTCAAATCAATGATGAGTCTTGGATATTGGATAGTGGTGCGACAGAACATATGTTTTTCAACAAAGATTTTTTCACAGATTTAAAAACCTTGGCTAAACCTCTCATGGTAAAACTCCCAAACTCTTACAGAGTTAAAGTCACTCATTCAGGAAGTGTTTCTCTTTTGCCTAATCTGATTCTTCGAAATGTTCTTTACATTCCATCTTTTAAATATAATCTATTGTCTGTGCACAAGCTGTGCAGACAACTTAAGCAATATGTTTTATTCACCCCCTTTTCATGTTTTCTTCTGCATGGCCCTTCAATGAAGAGCCCACTGGAGATTGGTAAAGAGGAAGGGGGTATCTACATTCTCAGATCCAGACATACAACACCAGTGTCTAAAAGTTCAACTAAGTTTAGAAGAGTTTTTATTCCAAGAAGGAATTCTGTTTCCAATCACAGTCTACATTCATGTTCTAGTTTTTCTGATTCAATTGTAAAGGAAAATCTGTGGCATTATAGATTAGGTCATATGCCCTTTAGTAATATGAAAAATGTTTCATCAATTTCTATATCGAAGTGTTCCAAATTCTCCACTCCATGTGTTATTTGTCCTATGGCAAGGCAGTCCAAACTTTCTTTTCCCTCTAGTTCTATTTCTACCAAGAAAGTGTTTGAATTAATTCATGTGGATACCTGGGGACCATACAATAGTGCTACAAATGATGGTTTTAAATATTTTCTTACAATTGTTGATGACTTCAGTAGAGGCACATGGACCTAACTACTAACCAACAAATCCAATGCATTCACTATTCTAAAGGGTTTTCTAGCTATGGTAGAAAGACAGTTTGACAGCAAGGTGAAAACTATAAGGTCAGATAATGCTTTTGAATTGGGAAGTGGGAAAGTTCAATCAGAATTTTTTGAGTCACAAGGTATTATTCATCAAACCACTTGTGTGTCCACACCACAACAAAATGGAGTTGTGGAGAGAAATCACAAGCATCTTTTAGAGACATCTAGAGCCTTGTTATACCAATCACACCTACCTATATCATACTGGGGTGACTGCCTTCTTACAGCAACCTATTTGATCAACAGATTTCCTTCAAGTGTCCTAAAGCTCAAGACTCCTTATGAAGTTCTTTTTAAAAGCAAGCCCAAATACTCTAACCTTAGATGCTTTGGGTGTTTATGTTTTGCTTCTACTCCCTCAAATCATAGAACTAAGTTTGAACCAAGGGCAACACCTTGTGTGTTCTTGGGTTATCCTCATGGAAAGAAGGGTTACAAAGTGTTGAACCTCAAGAATTTGAAGCCCTTCATTTCTAGAGATGTTGTATTTCATGAAGAATTCTTTCCATTTGCTTCTATTAAGTCTAATTCTTCTTTTGAGATTTCTTTACCCACTGCTAAAGTTTCTGCAAGTAACCAGACTCCTGAATCTTCACCTTTTGCTATCAGACCTCACACTACAGCTTCCCAAGATCCTACTGAATCATCAATTGATTTCTGTTCTTCCCCTATTTCTTCAAATCATCCTAGTACACTTATTCCCTCTATATCTCCTTCTAGGTTCTCTCCAGATTCTCCAGCAACATCTGGTCAACCACATACATTTGCACCCGTTTTTCCTTCTTTGGATTCTGATTCTATGATGGATGTTCTTATTAGGAAGTCTACCAGACCACACGCAACTCCATCTTATCTCAAGGATTATATCTGTAATGCACTCCAACTCACAGATGTTAGCAACTCTTGCTTTCTCACACCAGTTACACCTACTTGTATATCTTTCAGTGGACTATCTTCTACCAATCAACATATGCTAAAAACATTGTCCCATATACAAGAACCTAGGGACTATTTACAGGCAACACATCACCCAGGGTGGCAAGAAGCAATGAACAAAGAGATTGAGGCACTTGAACTTAATAAGACTTGGGAAGTGGTTAAATTACCACCTGGGAGAAAAGCTTTACCATGCAAATGGGTTTATAAGGTTAAACAACATTCAGATGGGAGTGTGGAAAGACTAAAGGCAAGATTGGTCATTATAGGAGACATACAGAAAGAGGGAATAGACTTCAATGAAACTTTTTCACCTGTGGTGAAGATGACCATAATCAGATGCATACTGGCCACTGCAGTAAAGAAAGGATGGGGTCTATACCAGCTTGATGTGAATAATGTTTTCCTTCATGGAGATCTAAATGAAGAAGTGTACATGAAATTCCCACCCGGGGTTGTACCTCCTTCACCTACTCATGCATGCAAGTTAAAGAAGTCGATTTATGGGCTACGACAAGCGTCTCATCAGTGGTATGCTAAACTAACAGCTGCTTTGAATTTTAAGGGATTCACTCACTCATTCAACGACTATTCCCTGTTCTTTAAAAAGTCAGATTCTTCTATTTCTATAGTGGTCATCTATGTGGATGATATACTCTTGACAGGAAATGACAATGCAGAACTACATGCGTTGAAAGAATTTCTCAATCAAGAATTCAAAATTAAAGATCTCGGGGACTTACATTTTTTTCTAGGAATGGAAGTTATCCGAGAAACAGATGGACTCATCCTTTCTCAGCGCAAATTCACTTTAGACCTTCTCCAAGAATTTGACTCTCACCATTTGTCACTTGTTTCTTCTCCACTCGACTCATCTACTCGTTTGTCTACTCACACAGGGGAACCAGTGAAGGATCCCACCTTGTATCGTCATCTCCTTGGCAAACTTAACTACCTCACTCACACCCGCCCAGACTTATCCTTCACTGTCCAGCACCTCAGCCAGTACATGCAGGACCCTCGACAACCACACCTAGATGCAGCACTTCGTGTGCTTCGCTATCTGCTCAAAGATCTTGGGCTTGGGCTTTTTATGTCTACTTCCTCCTCCTTCAAGCTCCTAGCTTTTTGTGACTCTAATTAGGCCACTTGCCCGGACTCGAGGAAGTCGGTAAATGGTTTTTACATTTTCCTTGGTACCTCTCCGATCTCTTGGAAATCCAAGAAACAAACTTCCATCTCGCTCAGTTCGGCCGAGGCAGAATACAAATCTATGCGGCGAGTGGTTGCAGCGCTTACATGGTTGGTTCGTCTTTTTGAGGATTTGTCAATCCCTATTTCTCTTCCAGTCACTCTTCACTCCGATAGCCAAGCAGCAATTCATATAGCAAAAAATCCTGTTTTTCACGAACGGACGAAGCACGTTGAAATCGACTGTCACTTTGTGTGTGACCAATACCTAGCTGGGTTGATTTCATTATCATTTGTTCGATCTTCTGCTTAGTTGGAAGATCTCTTCACCAAACCACTCACTGGACCTCTTCATCGTGGTCTTTTGGGCAAGTTGGGTGTGTTTTCTACCCCCTCCAACTTGAGGGGGGGTGTTGAAGTCGATGAAGATGAACTGATGTCGATGAAGATGAACTGATCAGCACACATATGAGGCCACTCGGTTTTGGGCCTAATTTTGGGTCATCAATGACAAAATAGTGGGTCGCCAAGACTTGGGCCAGCTTACCCCTAGCTCCCTTATGGGTCTGCCTGTCCAGCACTATTAGGAAAGTAGTGCATAACACATGTTACTCTATATTTTACTTATTTCTTTCATACCTCTGTATTTTAATCATTTGCTCCCTCATTGTATTTCTTTATGTATAACTTTATGCTAGCTAATAGGACTTTTCCACTTGGCAATATAGGATGTAGCCCTAGAAATATTCCTTCTGTATATAGTCTTAGGCTTGTACACTTAATAGAAAGATCATTGAAAATACAAAGAAGAAAATCTTCAAATCATTTTCTCATTCTTTCTGAAAAACAGATTTCCTGGTTTCCAAAAAAAAAAGAGAATAATGAGAAACACTTTATGACCATTTCATTTTAGCTGCCTTGGTGTTGAAAGACTTGGAATATTTGCTTAAGGAGATTATAATTAGTTCTAGAACAATTTGTCATGATGACTGGAAGAGCCTGAGCATCCAACACCAGTCCTTAAAGAAATTGAGTATCCACACTATTCAACAATGATTTTTCTGGGATGATGTTCAGTTATTTTGCCTTTGGTTCTTGAAGTTGACTATGTCCCTTAACGAATTAGATCTCTTTGTCTGGACCTTATAATGCCAAAGGATTTTTAGAATGAAGTGGCTACAGCTGCTGGTGAAAATGCTTTCTACTTCTGGAAGCATGAGAGAATTTAAACGTAATATAATGACCTCCATCTACTTCTTGGCTTTGCACCTGTTGAAATCAGAGAATCACCTCCCCTGTGTTTTTTTTTCCAGATCCTGTGCTGGACAAGGATGCAAAAGGAGCTTCCATCTTTCTTGTGTTGACCCCCCACTGTCCTATTTTCCACCTGGACCATGGCACTGTTATTGGTGCGTTAGAAGGAAGTTGAAACTAGGTGTTCATTCTGTGTCTGAAGGAGTAGATTCCCTTTTGGATGTCAGAGAGTGTAATTTGGGTAATGAAGGTGCAAGCTATCTGCAAATTCTTATAGCTTGTCTTGATTATGTTTTACACAAACTGTGAGTGATATCCAATCGTCTCATTGTACTTTGTTAATGTGGCACCAGTTATGCAAAAGCGGGAGTATTTAGTAAAGTACAAAGGTCTTGCTCATGTTCATAATCGCTGGATTACAGAGAAGCAGATGCTTCTTGAGGCTCCAGCAGCCCTTAGAAGATTCAAGAAAAAAAACAAGGTATATGATTATCATTATGTTTCCATTCTTGCCTTCTTTCTTCAGCAAGTCACCTTTGAATGCTCTCTGATGATTTCTCCAGAGTGTAAGTTGGAAAACTGAGTGGAGTCTTCCCCATCATTTGCTAGACAAGAGATTGATAGCAGTTACAGATCACAACAACACTCACGTGCATGGGATTGATGAAAATGATGCAGATTGCCACCATGATTGGCTTGTGAAATGGACAGGTTTGGGCTACAGTCATGACACATGGGAAGTGGAGAATGCTTCATTTCTAAGGTCGCTTGAGGCGGTCAAACTCATGACTAATTATGAAATCCGACATCAGCAGACTAAGAAAGAGTTGCATCCTTTGACGGAAGATGAGGTAGTTCTTATTAGTAAATGCCAACTATGTGACGCTGAGCTTGAGATTGGGGAGGATCCTTTCTTTTCAACATGCTTTTGGTGTACACTAAATTCATGAAACTTGCTTCTACTGAAATTGCTTTTGATGCTGCTATTATGTTAATATTTCTTTAGTTATATATATAACTTTCATTTAGATGTTTGCCTTGTTGAGAAGCACATCTTCGGATGAAGTGTTGCAGATGCTCAAAACTATGAATATTTGTTCTCCAATTTTACGTTAGAATTCCAATGTGTTAACGTCATCTTTAAGAATATTTGAGACTTCTCAGTTCGTTTACGTAGATTTGTGAGCGACGCATGACTTGACTTCTCCTTAACGAAATTGATTATTTTTAAAAATGATACTTGAGGGTTTGTTTAAATTGCAATTTTGATGCAATCTTGCTAGTTTTCATCCTAATCCTAGTCTCATATTTGATAGAGGATACCCTGGAAGAGCTTGCGCGTCCTCATTGTTCTGGAAATTGAATCGACCTTGATCCATTCTGAAACTCCATATAAGTTGGGACAGTAACTTTTACAGATCAAAGTAGTTATCTAGTATTTCGTTCTCTTTATAAGTGTTCACAAATATATTCTTGTTGCCTTGTCTATTGGAAACAACCTCTCTACCTTCGTAAGGTAGGGGTAAGTTCTTCGTAGACTCTACCCTCCCAAGACTCCACTTCGTGGGATATCATTGGATTTGTTGTTGTTGCCTATAGTATTTTTCTTCTGAAGCTTCTTCCTCATAATGGTAATCAATGAAGGGGAAAATGTAAACTGGCTAACGCGTTATGTTTGTAATTTGGTAGCCTAAGTGAAGTCATTTTTTTCAATATTCCTGCAGAAAAGAAAAGCCGACTTTCAAGAACTGCCGAGACCTCTATTTGGAAGCGCGCCTCAGTTTCATAATCATCTTACCTATATCAACATTCTTCGTAAATATTGGCAGAAGGGTCAGAGTGCTGTTGTCATTGATGACCAGGTGGATGATTGCTTTTCCAACTCTATCTATGTGCAAACGGACTGTATATACACGTACTCACATGCCCCAAACACACACTAATTTAGAAGAGAAAAAAGCTTGTGTTATTCTTTCATTCATAATTCTCTTTCTAATGCACATGTCCTCTTTGCAACTACAACAGTGCAGCCAAAGTCTATCTGAAGTTCCAATTAGCACATTATCTGTAACTTGCAAACCAATTCTTGTGTGGACACATGTGGAAAGTAGCACGAGAATCAAGAACTCAAAAATTCTGCCCACGACTAGAACTCACAGCACAGACTTCCTATAGTCACTATCATTAGAATTATTGCTAGTGTCAACAATATTTGTCGAATTATCTATTTTCTGCTTTTTTCTTTTCTCCTTTAGCTTAGGACAATCTCTCTTGTAGTGACCTTGCTCCCCACATTCATAACAGGGTTGCTTCCTTGCTCTACACTTTGATCTGGCGGTTGACTTTTTCCTGTTAAAGTCCTTTTGTTGTGTTCTTCCTCTAATCACAAGACCCTTGCCCTCAATTCTGCTGTCTGGAAAGCTTTTTTTTCAACTCTTTAGATTTTAGTGCATTACTAACATCTTCTAGTAAAATGTTGTCTTTCCCATATAGCAGCGTATCGGTAAAAGTATCATAAGACGGTGGTAAAGAACATAACCAAATCAAGGCCTGATCCTCACTCTCAATTTTGATATCCTCATTCTTCAGGTCCATTATAATTGAATTAAACTCATCAATGTGAGTTTTAACAAGTGTACCTTCACTCATACGAAGATTGTATAACCTCTTTTTCAGGTAAAGGCGGTTTGTTAGTGATTTCTAATAATACAGATCTTCCAGCTTCTTCCATGTTGTTGCTGCAGAAGTTTCTTCAGCAATTTTCCGAAGAACGCTATCTGTAACGCTCACGAAGATCACACTTAAAGCCCTCTCCTTCAGATCTGCCTTCATCCCTTCAGGAAAATCCTCATCAATTGCCTTCCAAAACCCTTGTAACACCAGGGACGATTTCATATTAATCTTCCATAGACTGAAACTAGAACCCCTGTCAAATTTCTCTACTTCGTACTTTGTTGAAGATGATGAAGACATCTTAACTCTAGATTATATGTAGAAACCCGAACCTTGCTCTGATACCAATTGTTGCGGAATATCGTTGATTAACTAGCACACAATCACATACAAAGCAAATAGAGAAGAAAAACCAATACAAGGATTTTAACGAGGTTCGACTAAGCCTAATCCTCGGGGCAAAAGCAAAGAGAATTTTTCACTATGAATAAGAAGAAAAGCAGTACAATCTCTAGAATCCCCAACTACAACTCCTATATATAGATCCCAAAAGGTCCCAGACATATAAAAGAAATGTTTCCGAATTTGACAAGGACTATAGGTTTTCCTTTCCCAAATCTATTAGGACAATGAGTTTCCCTAAACCTATAGGGACCATGGGTTTCCTAAAAATACAAGGAATTAATTCAAGCCACGAATAACAGAAAATACTACAATCTCAGGATTAGTTATTCCCCGATTTTATCCCAACCAAACGTAGGATAAACTCATCTCAAATTTAATGCCGAAATTATTTATCCCTTATCCATTGTACCAAACAAGTCCTAAAAGTAATATCACATGCTCCTCTCAACACTTGTTTTGGCCCTCTGCTTTTCCTAATAAAGGTTGGATGTTTTGATTTAAAAAAAAAAGTATTATAAGGATTCATTATGAGTTAGAAATTTTTACGTTGACTGGAAAAGAAAAACTGCTTTCAATTTTGGATATACATATCTGAAACATCACATATTGGTATTTCAAACTTTAAATGCACGAGTCTAAAATTAATTTTAAAGCGACTAGATTTGCAAAAAAATTATGAATTTTGACTATGCTATTTCGAGCCGTGCACTTTCCTCTATAACTCGTAGATTGGAATTCGTAGTCTAATCATTTCCTCCACCAGCCAAAAGTATAAATTCCCATTTTTCTTTTCCGTTTCCCTTTTTTTTTTTTTTTTGGCAAAAGGGAAAATATCATTAATGCTAGTTAGATATTACATGAGGACATGGGCTAATGTCTCTAAGGTTCTTAATAATACAAGTATTACTTAGTTGTGCTAATATATTATAAGTACTAGAGGAAACTTTTTTAGATATTACATGACCATCTTTGTCCTTTGTAGTCTAGCAAAAACAAAATTTGGCGTTACCGGTAGGATTTGAAGATGGCTGACTATTAAGTTTTTACTTCCATGCTGAGCCAAAAGGTGTGCTACTTCAATGCATTCACGAAAGCTATGGTGGAGTGCTGGATTCCCCAACTTTTTCGTCAAGTACCTACAATTAGAGAAAATATTTACGTAAGTCGAATAATCATTTTGTAATAGGTGTAGAATTCCATAGAATCGGTTTCTACTTCCAATGGAGTATGCTCATTTGGTAGGCCAATTGTAGAACTGAGTGTAGAGCAAGGAATTTCATGTGTTGGAAAACTAATTCAAAGTTGTAGTAGGAAATCTTAGTTATTTAGGATTTGATTTATTTAATTCATGTCTAAATAGGATTTGTAGTTAGAACAAATATAGGAATATGCTTTCCTGTTTCTAGTTGAAATATATTTCATACTATTATAAATAGAGGTATTGGTAGCTTATTTTATGTGTGGAGATTTGTGAGAATTGTAGAGAGCTTTCAGAGATTATAAATAAAAGATTTTCCTTCAAATTGGTATAAGAGCTTCTACGATCTTGAGAGAGAATCAAGTAGCTTTCGCTGCCGGCGGGCTATAAATATAGCACAAGATGAAGAAACTCTTCTCTAAAAGTTGGAGAGGTTTAAAAAAAATTGAAAATTGATTTTGTGATTCAGCAAAATTGAGTGTTGGTGACAAAGTGTATCAACGTACGTGTGTTGAAGACAAGTGCTTCAACAAAATTGGATGTTGGTGACAAAGTGCATCAACGGTTGATGACAAAGTGTATCAACGTGAGTTGGAGACAGGTGCTTCAACTAAAATTGGGTGTTAGTGACAAAGTGCATCAACGGTTGGTGACAAAGTGCATCAACGTGAGTTGGAGACAGGTGCTTCAACAAATTGAGGGATGAAGACATGTGCTTCATCAAAAGTGAAAGTTGGAGAGAAGTGCTCCAACATAACTGCACAACGAACAAGTCAGGCGTATACAACTTTGAATTACGGGAGAATGCTAGAAAATTAATTCAAAGTTGCAGTAGGAAACCTTAGTTATTTAGGATTTGATTTATTTAATTCATGTCTAAATATGATTTGTAGTAAGAATAAATATAGGAATAAGCTTTCCTGTTTCTAGTTAAAATAGGTCTCATACTATTATAAATAAAGGTATTGATAACTTATTTTATGTGTGGAGATTTGTGAGAATTGTAGAGAGCTTTCAGAGATTATAAATAAAATATTTTCCTTCACCACATGTGTATGGATGTGTCAAGAAGTTGCTTTAGTAAATCCGACCACCTAGTTGCCTTGGTCATCTCTTATCACTCCTCCTACGCCTCCTTGAGTGTCACTACTCTTGAAAGCACCATCAATGTTGAGCTTAAAGCTGCCAGCTGCGGGTGAGTACCATTTGATATGAATGGAGCGTTGATGTAGTGTGCTCGTGACTTTATTAGCCATAAGGATGAATTCTTGCACACACATTATCATAGTTTAAGTGTGAATTTGGTTTGAACGGTTTTTAAAGATATTATGGTTCCTGTTTAGCCAAATATGCCAAAGTGCAAAAGGAAAAAAAAAAAAAGGATCCAGGTTACTTGGGGAAAGTGGAGTTGTGCATTGATGTTTTTTATGGTTAATAACCAGTGGTCATCGGGGAGGAGAAGTTATTCATATCTATCCCTATAGAATTCCAAAAAGAAGGGTGATGGGGCATTCAATAAAGATATGTTTGGCTGTTTCATTCCCATTTTTACACACTGGACAAATGGAATTATCAATAATTCCTAGTCTGTGTAGGTAGGCATGAGTTGGAATTCTGTCGTGAAGACATTTCCATAGGAATAATTTGATCTTATTAAGGAAGTGAAGCTCCCAGATCCATTGGAAGGAATGTCTATTATGAGTATCTTGCTGAAGTAACTTACAGACGAATTTAGTAGTGAATATAACATTAGTATTAAGCGATCAGATAGGGGTGTTAGTGCTACTAGGAGTAGTTGGGAAGTGGATGGACATGGTCTTGTTTTTAATGTCTTCCGAAAGTTCGAAGGAGATGTTAGTACAATTCCATTGTTTTGGCGTATAAACTCTACTTTGGAATTGAGGTCCGAGTGTTGTCTTGGCCCATAGATAATGGAGCGGAGGCTGTTTGAGTGAGGAATCCATTTTGAATTCTAGCGGTCAATTTGTTTGCCATTACCTACTACCCAGGCTAAACCTTTGGGAGCAAATGTCCCATCCACGCAGAATATTCTGCCAAATAAAGGAGCTCTTGTGGGAATAATTATTCTTTCCATATTTGATGATAAGTGGTAGCATATAGGGAGTTTGGATTCATATAGAGTCTCGAGGAGAGGCCGGCTAATGAAGCAGTATTATTTTTCGGAAGCCAGTCTAAGTCCAAGACCTCCTTGAGCTTTAGGACGAGTGATAGTTTCCCAGCTAAGGTAGTGAAGTTTTTGCAGCTATTAGTAGATCCCCATATAAAATCTCGTTGGGTTTTGTCTATTTGCTTTAGTGTTTTTATAGGGAGTTGAATATATTGCATGGAGTAGTTGGGTATAGTGTTTAAAGTTGCGAGAGCTAGGGTCATTCTTCCCCATTGGGCAACAAACCTGATTTTCCATCCCGAAAGTTTGCTTCGTATGTTGCCAATAATACATTGGACGTCAGATGCTCTTGGCCTCTTATTTAATATAGGAATGAAGTGGCTTCAATAATAGAGTTATTACAATTTTTGGAGAAGAGAATTTTGGACTTTGAAATATCGATTTTTTGTCTAGAGAGAGAGCAAAAATGAGTTAGGCAATGATGAATTGAGTTGGCAGACACAGTAGTAGCGTTAGACATGAGTTTAAGATCGTCTGCAAAGAAGCGGTGTTATAGTTGGTGACCAACGCATAATTTTATGAGGCCCCAAAGGCCAACGTTGACTTGGTGATTAATATGCATGGAATAAAAATGTATGGGGATATGGGATTTTCTTTTCCGTTTCTTACAAACTTGGCAGAGAATTTTGAGTAAAAACAAAATTCTACTAGCTACGTCCAGAATTGACCTAATGTAAAAGTTAACTTCAATTAGCTACGGCCAAACTGGTACAATTTAAGATCATACGTGCTAAGGCAAATAGCACAAGTACTAAAATTAAAATGACTTACTAATTTAAAAGGACTATAACTACATTTTAAGACAATAATGATAGTTAGCAATATTATTACACATTGCTTTTGGTAAAAGTAATACTATTCTTGTCCAATATGTGTTCACTAAGGGGCCGTTTGATTCAAGGGATTTATGTAAGTTATCTCACTATAAAATATTGCCATTGAATTTGTTCTATAGTTGGTTGGAGTTATTAGCTAAAATCAGTAATATTTTATATCAAAATCTTTAAATAGTTTTTCACATATACAATGTGGAATAAGTTTTCCAAATTTTAATTTGAGGATTATAGTTCTGGAATATCCTTATTTTGAGCCAAAGAATTCTTAAGGGGTCCTGTGGTAGGGGAACAAATTATCCCGAGATTACAATAATGGGATTATAACATGAGAATTAACTAATAATAAAATTATTAAGTGAATATACTTTTATTGGGAGATATTTGGTTTATTGGAGTAAAAAAGGGGTATAATATAACCATGTTTGATATATATTAAGCTCTCGTTTGGCCATAAATTTTGGCACATTTTTTTCAATTTTTTTTAAAAAATATTGTTTGTTCATAATCAATTCTTGAATTTTTTTTATTTTTTTTCAAATTCCCAAAATCTGGTTTGGGGTATTTTTTTGGGTGAAATTTTTTCTTCCATTCAAAAAACTTTAATTTTTTTTCCAAATACAATGCATGTCCAAACATAATTTTAACTTCCAAAAATTATTTTTTCAAGTTTCAACCAAATCTTCCAAACGCTAGCTAAATAAGTTGGGAAATTTTCATAAAGCACTACCTTTTAGTAGTAATTAGCCATCTATAAATAC
This sequence comes from Nicotiana glauca, assembly GCA_026770625.1. Taxonomy (NCBI): domain Eukaryota; kingdom Viridiplantae; phylum Streptophyta; class Magnoliopsida; order Solanales; family Solanaceae; genus Nicotiana; species Nicotiana glauca. The sequence continues at coordinate 22,558 of MU669605.1, forward strand.
CATTTGCTATATTACGGATTATAGATACTTTTTATGTGGTTATAAGATGTATTTGATGTATTTAAGCTATTGTATTCATGAATACAGTAGCAAAAATAGGCGTGAATCAGGGAAGTCTAGCTAATCAGTTGTTGTATTTGAGTGTATTCGACTATATTTGATAATAGGTGAATTTGACTATAATCACGCCCTAAATAATCACATTTTTATGTTGTTTTGAGGATATATATGA